>JAOWBF010000034.1:4493268-4503829 GCA_028566175.1 Vinca major
GAGCAACGTTATCATTCATTATCACTCATCGATAAAATCCATATCTATAAAAGTGGAAGAGGGAAAATATTTGATGGTAAAAAAATGCATTCATTTCAGTTAGTTATGAAGAAGAAAAGGGAGGGTCGGTTGAATTTTAAATATTCAGTTTTGCCAATAAGATACGGAGACTTACTTCACATTTGGAAGTATACAAAAAAGACTATTTATCTCAGAAAGGTTTGAGAATTTTTTTAGGAAAACATCAAAGACTATTAGCTTATTTGGCAAAAAAAATCGAGTACGTTATAAAAATTTAATTGGCCAATTAAATATTCGAGAGACAAAAGCTCGTTAATTATAAGAATTCGATTAAGTACTTAACTTTTTTTTTTTTCATTAGTATTTCTACAAAAATCGGGAAAGGATGTTCACATAGCAAAATGCGTGTCAGATCGATGTCATGATTTTTTTAGTGAAATATTTGGAGTTTTTTTTTAATATTTAAAAATGAATAAATCCGACAGAGATAACGACCAAAAGCGTAGAAAGTCGACCGAGATAAACGAGATCGTGTACACGACTTCTTAGCTATTCCTCTTCCCCGCGCTCTCAAACAAAATAGCCAAAAATATTCCCCACTTAAACTACTGGACAGCGAAATCTTTCCTCCTTTGCAAGTAATTTTTTACTGTTCACATAAATAACATATTATTCTAAAATGATTCAGCTGGAAAAAAAAATCACGGAATATCTAACGATTATGATTCATACAAAATTATCAATTCCTGGGCACTCACCAAAAAGATTTCAAGAATTTATTTAACATTAAAACCAAATTCTTCATGACTTCTTGAGGTTTCTTACACTGTTGTAATAATCACTAGTTCCAAGAAATATACGTAGTAGATACTACTACTGGAACTCAAAAGGACCTCAACTTTCCGTATTTTTCCATGTATTATTACAATCTTTCTTTGAAAATTAAATAATTCTTTTAAAAGAATGAATTTTTTGTAGAATTTTTACTTGGAAACTTGGATAAATGTAATAATTATCGATGTCCCTTTTTCGATTGTAGTACGATTCTTTCTTTTACTACTTTTTTGTACTATGCTAGTAAAAAAATTTATCCAAAGGAAGAACATTTTTTTAATGAGTGTTGTTTTGATATTGATATTATTTATGATATATATTCGTGAAGATTCTTAAAATCCACACGATTTTTTATTTCCCCCCATTTTATTTTCGTTTTCTTTTTTATTTTCAATCTTCTCTAAGTAATTCTAAATTCTATTTGGGTGGGTGGGCAGATTTTTAAAGCTTCCTAGGGTTTTTTCTATTCGGTTACTTTATTACTGTTCTTTTGGATTTGGAACTGCCGATTAAGAAGGTCACACAATCGATCTCAATCAGATTTCTCCATTTCTTCGATTTTTCTGAATTGGGTACTGGTAAGTTTTCTTCGACGCATCTTGATTTTGAGTGTTTTACTGTTTATATTTCTTATCAATTAGGGTTTGTTTGGATTTTTTAGAAGGATTTGTTTTTGGGTTTCTATTTTTTAGGTCTAAAAACGCTATCTTGATTAAAAAAGATTAGGTATGTTCAAAAAGATTAATTTTGCTGCTCTCTCTATCTACTGTATGTAGTTCTCAGGATTTTATTTTGATGGGAACTTTAGAAATAATGTTATTTAGGATGTAAACTTTAAAACTTTTGTCGCCCTAAAATCGATTGTTTAAAGGGGATATAATTCTTGTAATTAGTTGTCATATGCCATATAGTTCTTGCTACAATTTTCGCCCCTTAAACTGAATTCGACTTTTGATATGGGTGATGCATTGATTAGCATTACCCAATAAAGGCCAGTGCGGCAAAGAAACAGGCTTTTGGCTCCTGGTTGTTGAAATAAGTGCTGGTCTCAATGTCTCATATTCAAGGAGCTCCGAAGTACACTTGCAATCTTCTTGCTGTCTTATGTGGAAGGAATGGTGAGAATGAACAAAAGAAAAATGTCGTGGATGAAAGGACTAGATATCCATTTCCAGATCTTGTATCTTCCGGGCGTTTAGAGGTGAAACTCTTTCCATGCTTGTCGTTTTACTCGAACTCTTTTTTTTTTAAAGTTTGTTATCTCCAAACGAATTACCTTGTGGTTCTAGTAGTGATAACATTGTTTTTCTTTTTTCTCATTTTCTCATTTTTAATGTAGGTTCAAACGTTAATAAATCCTAGTGCGGATGAATTCAGCAAGGTTGTGGATTCATGGCAACCAAACATTGTGTACATGCAAGGGCAACAGCTCCCAGATGGCGGATATGGTTCGCTTGTACAGGGAGGTGTTGACTTCTCCAGACCAGAAGCCATATGCGGGCTCTTCTCTGGCGTGCCGCCAACTACCGTATGTGTCTTATCTCTAGTATTTTCATTTTGTGTTTATTGCTCCTCTTCTTTCTGGAACTATTTGGTTACATTTTGCAGAAATAGTGCAACCTATTATTTTGAAGGCATTTTCAGTGCTTTTAGCAACTCAACTTGATGATAGTTTCAGTAAACCAGAAAGCATTCCTTTAATAAGATGATATTTGTGTTGGACTTGAAGTGGGAGATTTTTCTCCTGATCTTGTCACATGGATGAGAAAAGTTAGTGGAGGATTTAGACATATTGAGTTAGTGGCACTTTAGACATGGTATACACACAGGGATGGCAATTTGACCCGTGACCCGCCGACCCGCCCTTCCCCAACGTCTTTTGGGGCAGACCTGCTCGGTGAAGAGAATTGGGCAGATTAGACCCGCCCGCCCCATTTTGCCCCATCTATATTATATTATTATAATGTTGTTATTATTAGACCTAATCATGTTTAATTTTCATTTTAATATACTAATTGTACTTGTTTGAGAATTGATTTGGGATCAAATGTACTGATTATAGTTGTTAGAGGCTCTATTTTTATTATTCTAAAAAAAAATTATGATTTTTATGATAAAATTATGATTTTTTTTTATGAAACAATAGGACAGGCGGGGCGATGGTTGAACAATGCGGGGGCGGGGCTAGTAATTGAGATACCCGCCCCGATCTGCTCCATTGTCCCCTATTTGAGATGTTATTCATTTCAAAATGTTATATTTTTTATATAAAATGTATAAAAAATGAAATTTAATTCCGGACGAAAAGATTAAAAAGTAATTAATGTATATTTCAGGTCGGATTGATGCGACTATTTCTCGTTTACTCGTTACTGAATTTAAAGTCAAATATATCCAAGATAACATATGCATAAAGCTTCTTTATATATGTTAATGTCCTATGCAAATAAATATTTTTCTGGTTCTCAAATATTAGCAAGAGTAAAGTATATAAATATTGTTTAACCACAAAGTGTTCTGACTATTTCTAACCTCTGAGAAAGCATATTAAACTAATCTCTTCATATGTGAACCAATGTTGATCTTATTATCTCTCTTAAAAAGCAAAACTGCTGAATCAACCAACTTTAATTAAAGTAGAGGCAAATTGCTCAATATAGTTCCTAAACAATTTACAGGTTGCATATAAGGTCCTTAAAGAGTAATTTTGAATTTTAAAATCCCCAGACAATTTACATTTCGTGTGATAAGTCTTTCCGTCAAAAAAATTGCTAGCCAACTGTGAATTAGAAATTTTGAATTGGTCAATGAAAATACCAAGAGGGACATAAATGGTATTTTACAATACATTTAACCACTACCCAATTTCATTAGAAAAATTAGGGTTCTAGTTTCATCCATTAAGGAAGGGGTGGGGTGGGTATGCTACCAGCTTGGAGGGGAAACTTCCAAAAATACCCCTAACCTATTTTTCTTTGACTCGTTTTTTTGAAACAGATTAATGTTGACCGTCAGTTTTTTTACGGAACCTTACAAACCAAATGTAAATTGTTTAGAGATTTTAATATCAATAATTAATCTTTAGTGACTTTATCTCAAACAATAAAATGTTTATGGACTAAATGCACCAATTTGCCTTAAAGTAGATGAGTCTCTAAGTAACTCTCTATAGATCATTCCAATCGGTTTTGGCAATCCTCCATTTATGGGCTGATAAGTTACGTGCTAAGGCCCAGTGTGGAGTTAAAGCTTTCATATTGGGTCTAGGCCTCTGCCATCTGGGTTTCTGTGGGCTTATCTCTGCCATTCTTTGGTCCTTAAGGACAGTGGATATATAAAACATTAAATAAGATAAATAATTATTTTTTAATAGTTATAATTATTTAAATAAGATAAAATAGTTATAATCTTTTAGCTTTCAAATCAGTTTAATTCCACACTTTAATTTTAAATTAAATAAATAATTATTTTTCAATAGTTGTGAATAAATTATTATTTTTATAGCTGTTGAATTAAAATCAAGTGTCGTAGTATGTATGAACGAGCAGGAGGATGCCTCCCAGGCACATGCGAGTTGGTAAGTATGGGTGATGTGGGTTTATCGATCGCTAACGTAGATTCGAATTTTGTATGGGGTTGATATCATGTTAACTCTCACACCTAAACAATTTGTATATATCACGAGATTTAAATCTTACCCGCTTAAGAGACTTTTGGTTTTGTGGGATCTGACTCTCGAGTCATATTCGTTCTTTTTTTTAATTAACGAAAAGGAGGATTGTTTATTCAGCAAAAAAAAAATAAAAAATCAGGAGGATTGTTCTGCTCCATAGAAGAGAATCAAAGACCTAATAGGTTTTCGATTTTTTAACTCGGCCCAATAGCCCAATAGATAGTAGGAATTGGTAAAAGGAAACAAAATCCACGTCATAAAGAAATATGGCAGGGCAGAACATTCTAGAAACCTGAGAAAAGTTGGAGTTGGACCAAGCAAAAACCATTATATACCGCTCATTCTGCTCTTTTTACCTCCAACACTTATTCTTTATTTGGGCAACAACATTGCTTAATTCTCTCTATCTCTTTCTCTCGTTCATATCTCAGAAAAAACTAAGAATCAGTCGGAAAAATGGCCGGAAAAGGAGAAGGACCGGCGATCGGAATAGATCTCGGAACGACGTACTCATGCGTCGGTGTTTGGCAGCATGACAGAGTTGAGATCATTGCTAATGATCAAGGTAACAGAACAACTCCTTCATATGTCGGCTTCACCGACACTGAACGTCTCATCGGTGATGCTGCGAAGAATCAGGTGGCGATGAACCCTACCAACACTGTATTTGGTAATGTCTCTTCTTTTTTTATAGATCTGAAGAATTGCGTAGATGCTGTTTTTTTATTTCGTGTATTTGAATTAATGACTTTATGTTAGTATAAACACTGTTTGCATGCTGAAAATTGTTTGTTTTTTGTGGATCTCGATTTTTATTTTATTGTTTGCATTTAGATCTGGCTTTGATACTTTTAAGATCCTTTGCAGCCAATTTTATTGCTCGAGAATTGATTGAATTTGGTAGTATTGTGTAGTGATCTCAGATTTAGAGTACAATTTGCTGAATTAGTTTAATTTAATTATTGAATTATGCAACGATTCAGAGATCTAATAGCATTGTATATATCTAATTGAGTGGAGCGTCTGTTTCTGTGTATTACTGCCTTAATAATATAGGTCGGTTTATAACGAAAATTAAGTAAGCAAGATAATTTGTTAGTCAAAATATCAATATTATTCTCTTAATTAAGATATTTATACCATTAATTATATTTAAGGGATGTTGATATTTTAATTAAAAAAATCTATATTTTAGCTAGTGTCATAAATATATACATGTCCAATTGTCTTTTACAACGGATGGAATTGTTTAATGACGATTGATTTTTATAATGAGAGCATTTTTTTTAAAAAAAAAAAAAACCATATACTAAGGGATGTTGATATTTTAATTTAAAAAAAAATCTATATTTTAGCTAGTGTCATAAATATATATATATGTATATGTCCAATTGTCTTTTACAACGGATGGAATTGTTTAATGATTGATTTTTATAATGAGAAGGCATTTTTTTTAAAAAAATAATCATATACTATGTTGCTTTTGTTTGCTAAACTCCCTACTCCATACTTGTTGTCTTACTTTCAATTGTATTGTTCATATTATACATGCAATACTTACTTTAGTCAACCTGTTCTATTATCATAAGATTTTTATAAACTATGCATTGGAAATCTGTTCAGAGGAAACTGGCTTAGTTTCATAACGGCGTTATTTGTTATGAGGCATATGTAGTAACTTTATGGATTCCAACATCATTGTAACTGAAACTGTAATGAGTTGACATATGTATTGCTCTAAGACATTACTTTTTTACCACGTCTCCTATACACAGGAGTTGAATCAATTCTGCCTTGTTTTTGCTTCTTATTTATTTTAATTTGTCGTGTTTCTTGGAAGTTGCTCCTTACCTCTGTCTACTTTGAATTATTGTGTTTGTAGATGCTAAGCGTCTAATTGGTAGGAGATTCAGCGATGCATCTGTTCAGAGTGACATTAAATTGTGGCCTTTCAAGGTAATTGCTGGCCCTGGTGATAAGCCAATGATTGTTGTGAATTACAAGGGTGAGGACAAACAGTTTGCGGCCGAGGAAATCTCGTCAATGGTGCTAATTAAGATGAAGGAGATTGCTGAGGCTTTTCTTGGTTCAACAGTAAAGAATGCCGTTGTTACTGTCCCTGCTTACTTCAATGACTCGCAGCGTCAGGCAACAAAGGATGCTGGTGTTATTTCTGGCCTTAATGTTATGCGAATTATTAATGAGCCTACAGCGGCTGCAATTGCTTATGGTCTTGACAAGAAGGCTACTAGTGTCGGTGAAAAGAATGTGCTTATTTTCGACCTGGGTGGAGGAACTTTCGATGTTTCTCTTCTCACAATTGAGGAGGGTATTTTTGAAGTTAAGGCCACGGCGGGTGATACCCATTTGGGAGGTGAGGACTTTGATAATAGGATGGTTAACCACTTTGTTCAGGAGTTCAAGAGGAAGCACAAGAAGGATATTAGTGGCAACCCAAGAGCTTTGAGGCGATTGAGAACTTCTTGTGAGAGAGCAAAGAGGACTCTATCCTCAACTGCTCAAACCACAATTGAGATTGATTCACTCTTTGAGGGTGTTGACTTCTACTCCACCATAACCCGTGCCAGATTTGAGGAGTTGAACATGGATCTCTTTAGAAAGTGTATGGAACCTGTTGAGAAATGCTTAAGGGATGCCAAGATGGACAAGAGCACTATCCATGATGTGGTTCTTGTTGGCGGTTCTACAAGGATTCCCAAGGTGCAGCAGCTTTTGCAAGACTTCTTTAATGGAAAGGAGCTTTGCAAGAGCATTAACCCAGATGAAGCAGTTGCATATGGTGCTGCTGTACAAGCTGCAATTCTTAGTGGGGAAGGCAATGAGAAGGTTCAAGACTTGTTGCTTTTGGACGTTACCCCTCTATCTCTTGGTTTGGAAACTGCAGGAGGAGTGATGACTGTTCTAATTCCAAGGAACACCACCATTCCTACTAAGAAGGAACAAGTGTTCTCTACCTACTCAGATAATCAACCCGGCGTGCTCATTCAGGTATACGAGGGTGAGAGAACAAGAACTAGAGATAACAACTTGTTGGGTAAATTTGAGCTCTCCGGTATTCCCCCAGCACCAAGAGGTGTGCCTCAAATCACCGTTTGCTTTGATATTGACGCTAATGGTATCTTGAATGTATCTGCCGAAGATAAGACCACAGGACAGAAAAACAAGATTACAATCACCAATGACAAAGGCAGGCTTTCGAAAGAGGAGATTGAAAAGATGGTCCAGGAAGCCGAGAAGTATAAGGCAGATGACGAGGAGCACAAGAAGAAGGTGGAGGCTAAGAACGCCTTGGAGAACTATGCCTACAACATGAGAAACACAGTAAAGGACGAGAAGATTGGGTCGAAGCTCAGCCCAGCTGACAAGAAGAAGATAGAGGATGCTATTGACCAGGCAACTTCATGGCTCGACAGTAACCAACTTGCTGAGGCTGATGAATTTGAAGATAAAATGAAGGAGCTTGAGAGCTTGTGCAATCCTATCATTGCTAAGATGTACCAAGGCGCTGGTGGTGAGGCACCTGTGGATGACGATGCTCCTCCGCCAAGTGCAAGCGGTGCTGGCCCCAAGATTGAGGAGGTCGATTAAGTCTAATCCCCATTTTTTATGAACTATGATATGGTTTTATTAGTAGTAATCTGTTCTCTAGGTTTTGTTTGGATGTTTGGTCTTTGATGGCCGTTGGCTATATGTTGCCATCAGTTTTTGACTTGTGGATTTTTTTGGTCCATAATTTTCTTCTCTCGTTATATAATATGGGATATTATTCTCATAACCTCTCTTTGTTCTTCTGTTGATGGTATTTTCTAGCAAACTATAACTTCGAGTTTGCTCTTTTTTAATGCAATTGTATCAAGTAGTTGAATTCGGTATTTTGTCCATGGGAGTTGGACTTGGTAAATTCAGAGTAATCTCATACTTCCAAATAAGATTCGAACCTTCCAACAAGTTTATTTTCGACAATTTGACATTTAAAATATAAACCACCACACTCCAATCCCGTACATAGGTATGCAAACGGATAGGCCGTTTTTCCATAATATCTATTACCAAATCTTCCAATTTAGATACGTATATTGTGAAATCCGTTTAAAAAAAATCCAATCCTCCTACGAGTAAAAATCTAATATTATATGTGAACTGATCCAAATGTTTAAAAAAATTGTTTATGTATAACAATATTTATTTACCATATATATAATTAATACATCTATTTATATTTATATTACAAAGTTTTTTTTCAATTCCGACTGATCACGAGTCTTCAAAGCTCTCATCTAATTTCTGGAATTTTCTAACTTTTGATTATTTTACAAAAATTTGATTGGTTGAGAAGAATTTAGATTAATTAAATTAATTAAAAACTAATTATTATCTTAATAACTTTTAAATGTCAAATTACTTCCCCAATTATCTCTTCAATCCTAAAATTTCATTTACTTTGAAGTTTAAACAATTGTTCTTTTGTGATGAGGATAATTGCATTACATGTATAAATAAATAGATAAATAAGATCAGATCTCACAGTTAGCCATCACGTTCCAATATTCAGAAATTTTATTCAAATTTTTCTTGCATAAATGTTGCTTTATCTTCTTCTTTTTAAAACGAGATTAGATATGTCATTATAAGTATTTTTATTTTCAAATATATCAAAGGAATATTTTTCTTTTTCAAAAAAATAAAATAATATTCTTCAAGCATATACTTGATTAGAGATGATTATCTCTACAACCACAATATTTTCTGATTAGATATGATTTTTTTGGTAGCTCTCTCTATATATAAATAATTTGTTAAGTTTTCATTTGCATCCCCTTCTCATGAGTTTTTTTACTGTTTAATGTGATGTCGTTTTCCTCTACTAATGAATTTTTAATTTTTTTCATCAGGATTTCAATGGCAGAATTCTTCATCGATAGCATCATATTAACTAACAGAAGTAAGAACTTTGCGAGTTTACCTCATATATATATATATATATATATATATATATATCATATTTTGCAGTAATATAAATTTAATTTTTTCTCTTTTAATCAATTTTTTTTCTATTTGTTTTTCCTACTTCAAACTTGATCAATAGAAACTCTACACATACCATAAATAATTGAATTCCAAAATGTGTTAGATTCATCATTCCGGCATTACAGAGAGCCAAACACATAGTTGACAGATAATTTGAGATGGAGATGAAAAAGTTAAAATTTAAGTTTATAATTGTTAACTTTGTAATGAAAATATTTATTCACAATGTTTATTACTCACTACCTCCATTCCAAATTGTTTGCAACATTTCACTTTTTGAGACATTTCAAATTGTTTGTCACGTTTCAAAAATCAATACATCTTTATTATTAATTTTCTAGTCAAACCCCTAATTTATTACTCCCCCGTCTTAAATTATCTGTCCACTTTGACAAATGCACAAATATTAAGGTTTTGGTGATTTTGATGGTAAAATATAAGTAAAAGTCTAAGATAAAACTCATTTAAAATTTAATTTTTTTCACTCTTCTTCCTCTCACACAACATCCAATCATATCTTAAATATGTGTTGGAAAGTGATAATTTTAATTAATTAAGATCATTCGATGAGTAGTTGGAAGAAGGGTAAAATTGGAAAAATTGTCATTAATATATACTTTATTTAGAAAGTGGATAGTTAATTTGGGACAAACAAAAATAGAAACGTAGACGGAGAAAGTACTTAACTAACCATTAGTAATATAGTCATTAATTGAGGTGTATGTAAGATTTTTTTGTTACATTAATTGATTTCCAATCATTTTCTTAATCTTGGTGAAAATCCCAAATGTAGCAAACATTTGAAACGGAAATAGTAGAAGTTAAGTTTCCAATGTAATGTATAATACTACCTTCGTTCCTAATTAAGTGATACATTTCACTTTTTTGGATGTTCTAAATTATTGATACAATTCAGAATTTGATAGACGTTCGGCATGTTTCTTCCAATTTTACCCTTATTCAACTTTACTTAATACTACCTCC
>JAOWBF010000034.1:4525639-4539796 GCA_028566175.1 Vinca major
GATCAGTACAGGTTCATGGTCGCCTGGGCAGCGAAGATGACCAGGGATGCCTTCGCAGCGGCCGGAAAGGCCGTTTCCTGCAGATCGTGGGCTCCCGACGTGGTGGCATCCGCCGTCCATCAGCCCTCCGTACGTCCCAGGGAACATGTTTAGGGGAGGACACCGGTTGGGAGGCAGGGCACTCGCAGGACCCGCCAGGCCACTCAGGAACTGAACATCACTAGGCGCCTGAGACAGCGCTACGCCGGAGAGGGATCCTCGTAGGAGGCTTCGCAGACCGAGTATGAGCATCCTGCATCTGTGTTCGAGACGCCGGGAACGAGGCCCTCCTCGTCGGGACAGTGAGAAGTGTACTTTGGTGCGCCCTCCTTCAGCCTTAGCTTAGACCTTACTCAGCAGCAGACGCCACAGATGCAGGCCCATTCACCGGAGGAGGCGCTGGTGGTCGACACTGAATGAGCGGAATTCATCCAGGCCCCGGAGGGTAGTGCGGTGCGGACACGGGACGGCCACATGTACTATCTCCGGGTTAACCCGAGACAGACACATAGATACACCCCTTCGGGACCCCCTAGATAGGATTTGTATTTTATACTTGTAAACATTTTCATTCCTTATTTATGTAATACGTTTAGTTTTTTATTTTTGTTGTTCTTATTTTATTTATAAAGTGCGCATTCACGTGTCCATTCGAGTAAAATTTATATGGCAATAACATTATTTCGGCAAAAATTACGAGCACGAAGGTCAACAAAAAAATGTCTTACTCTGCTTTTCACTTTGGGAGACAAATTTTTTTTTAAAAAAAAAAAACTCACTGCCGGCCGAAAACAAAAGTGGGACTTCCGTTTTTACCCGAGAAAGGAAGTCACACTTCCGTTTTCGACCGACCGCCACGTCCCCCACGCGCCTGATGCCACGTTTCCAGAACGGAAGTCCCACTTTAGACTGAAATGTTGTCCCAAAAAAAACGGTGCCATGTTTTGTACTTTCTCCATAATCAGTGTTAGTCAAATCCTTGCCCCATAATTCTTCCCACAATGTCTTTTGTACTCCGGATCTCTTGGGCCCGGCCCATGGACCCTGAAGATCTTCGGATTTCACCACGTGGTAGACTAATAGTCTGTCTCATGGCCCACTTGTCTTTATCCAGTCCGACGGAAGATGCCCATGGACTTTTCTTATTTTATAATATAAGACTTCATTTTTATTTTTCTTAGAGAAAATTAACTTGCACTCTTCCAATTTCTTTATTCTTTTTTCCATTTTTGAATTCTTGGCTACTGTTTATTTATTTATTGGGAGTCCTTATAGTCTCCTTCACTTTATGAATCCACTAATAGAACTAATAGAGAAGTTACAAAAAATCATAACCTACCAATTAATAAATCATGATCTACGCGATATTACTTTATAACTTATGTTTTCTATTCCTATAAGTAAAGAGTTTTGTTGATATAAACCGTACTCCTGAGATCATAACAGAAACACTTCTACTATTTTAAGTCTTTTGTCTGTCTACTTTCACTTTAGTTTATGTTTTAATTTTGTATTGAGATTTATTCTAAAATTTCATCATTTTATATAACATCTGGCTAATACTATAACTTTATTTACATTCTTATGAAATTGTTAATATGCTACCAATATTAGCATGGTTAATAATGTTAATTTTATATGTTAACACAAAAGGTAAATAATTAGAGGATGTGGCCAAGAAAAATGTGGCATCTCGCTAAAATTTAAAATTGAGAAATGAAATTTACAATCATTTTGACTACTAACCAAAAAGAATTTAGCTGCAATCTTCTAACAGTAAATCTCAAGTTAAAGAATCACCTAGTTTACTTCCCTATATATCCCTTCCTTTTCCCCAACTTCTATAAACCCCGAAAGACGAATTCCCTTTCTTAGAAAAAATAAATAAAAAGGACTATATTTTGTAATTTTCTTGTTGACCTACTTAATACAAAGCTACAAATTATAGATACATAATAGATGAAAGACGAGGGCGTTAGTGGCCGAGTGTTTGACTAATAATTCAAAAACCCCTGCAATTTAAAAAAAGATCTAAGAGTAAAAAATCCGACTCACAATTCAAAGCACCGGATTGCACCCTGCAAGTTTCAGAAACAAGGAAATTCAACCATGCCTACTTTCCAAAGATCAAGGAATGCAACTTTCAAAGAGATCAAGGGATGAGGTTGTTGGTTCCTCCATCATCGTTATTCTCCTTCTCAAATGAAGCCATTGTCAACTCTTGAGCTCTCTTGGCTTGAAATTTCCAATCCGTTTGTACCAATGTATAAATCATCATACTCAAACAAGCAACCTGAGATGCTACCAACCCTAACCACAGTCCCTGGAAACCTATTTTCAGCTTAAAAGCAAACACCGAGGAACACGGAATTCCAACGAAGTAAAACGACGCTAGATTGATTCTTACACCAATTTTTGGCCGCGCTGACCCGGTCAACGCACCGCACACCGCTGTCTGCGGCGAATTCCCGATTTCCGCTAACCCTAAAATTGGCAATACAATCGCAATCAAATTCAAAATCTGTTGATCTGATGTATATAATTTCCCCCAAATATTTCTAAGACAAATACTCAAACCGAAAACCATTGTTCCGTATCCGAATCCGATAAATACTCCGATCAGGGCAGATAATTTTGCTTTGCGGGGCGACCCGGATCCGAGTTCGTGCCCGACCCGTTGGGATATACCCAAGCCCATGGAAAACGGAAACACGTATACAATACCCGTTGTTTGGATTAGCACGCCCATTGCTGCTACGGAGGACTCTGAATTTTTTAGTAAGCCGCTCATAAAGAGGATAATTTCGTAAAACCACCATTCCAAGCAAACAGAGAATAAGCTAGGTATGGCCAAGCTTAGCAAGGGCTTCCAACCTTGGAGGACTGATATTAATGTTGTACCAATCCAAGGTTTTATTGCTACTTTGGATAATGCCACATAAAGTAATAAACCAATGTTCATATTTAATGTGTATAAGACCGAAGCCAAGGCAATACCCTTTACCCTCAAATTTAAATACGTGACAAGTAGATAAGTGATAGGGAGATGCAGGAGAGTAGCACACGTGGCAACTATTGTCCCGGCAGAATTCAAACCCTGAGTCCTTAAAAATGATCTTAATGGGTTGATGTGAGCCGTCCCGATTAGGTCAGGGATCGAGTAAATTAAGTAACTTTTTGCGACTTTTAAAATAATACGATCCTGACCAAGCTGGACCAAGACTGGTTCAATATTTAGCCATAGGAAGGTGATGGGAATGGAAGTGAATAAGAGGAGGAGAAAAGTTTTGATATAGGTTTGGCTTAAGATTGAGAATCTTTTGGCTCCAAAGGCTTGGGAACAAATTGGTTCCATTCCCATGCAAAGGCCTTTCATAACTGAAAAACCTGTCACATTTGCAAACCCTATTGCTAAGGAGCCTCCTGCTAGTTCAATTTTCTCCATGTGACCTAAGAAAATCATGGATATGGTGCCCTTGGAAAATATGAGAAATGTTGTCAGTGCCACGGGGAGAGCAATCTTCATCAGTGAGAATAATTCTTGGATCACCTACAAAAAGGTTTCATATTATATAATCAGGATGAGTATGGACATTCTTTTAGTTTAAATATGAAAATATTAACATTCACAGGAATCAAATTTGAATTACACTAGTGTATCCCATTTTGAGGCACAATTTTTTTTGGTATATGATTTGAGCTATCTTTCTTCACCTTGTGTAGAATACTTTCTGTTTTGAACTACACCACTACCCCATTTCGTGGAACAAATTTTGGTACAATTTGAGCCAAATAGTATTTGACCTTTGTGTGACCAACCGGTTTTTGTATTCATTTTATGCTCTACGACTAATCCGATAGTACTCTCGGTAGGTACAAATGTTTTTTTTATTCCTATCCAAGCATTGTTTATTGCCTACCAAACAATAATTTATGCAACATGCAATAATTATCAATCACTAATATCAAATATAAAACGCAGTTCTCAAATGAATAATCTCCCCCATTGATAGGTAAAAAGGCTTTGTTAAATTGATAAATTTAGGAATAGAAAAGGAGGAAACATGAAGGCGTGCATGAGTGTGGTTACAAAATGAAAGCAGATTTGCACGTGAATGCACATATGGGAGCTGGCACGGTTTCAAGCAAAAAGATACTCTTGTTAAGTAACAACATGTGATTTACACGTTGGACGAAGAAAAATCAAACTTTGTTATGCATAAAAGGAAGGAGACGAATCAGATACGATGGGAATTCGAGGATGATCCCATAATTCCACTCGGAAATGGCATATGCTGATTTCCTTTTCCCAAGTTACCATGAGAATTTCAAGATCCTATCTTTGACAGGGATGATGGAATTCGCAATCGCTATACTACTTCCTCCATTCCATGATATAACTTGTATTCTCAAACACTTATATTATGGAAGGTGGGAGTAATGAATTTCATCACTTATACTATTATGGCTAAAGTTAGAATATTAATGCATGTTTGTCTCACGGGTTAAAAATCGGATAAGTTAAAAATACTAATAAGATCATACTTTTTTTTTTAAGTTAAAGGAAGATAATAGTTACTAACAAAATAATAGTTATTTTTAATGAGTTAATAACTATTTTAAACAGTTGAATAGAAATTAACGATTAATATTATGCTAAAAAAAACATGCATTAAGATCGTAACTAAATTCTATTACTATTATCTTACTGAAAAAGTAGAGAGCAACTGATCTGCTATTTTAGAGTTTACTCCAATGTAAGATGTGTAGATTTCGGACTCACGCTTTTTTTCTTTTTTGGTTATAAACAATTTTAAAATTTTAAAATGAACAAAAAATCAAGTAGAAACTTAATCTAATTCCTGATTATGACCAGTGAATGTATACTTGCATGTAATTTGAAGGAAATATTTGATGATATTAATACGAAGAGTGACTCAAGCACTAAGACGTTTCTCCTTCTTACGGTAGACCACATGTTATCAATAATAAAAAATGAGTAACTATTATTGATCTTCGAAGGATAGGATTTTAGAGAGAATTTTTTTTTAAAAAAAAGTTCGATGACATTTCTTTTTCCTCTTTTCACTTCCTTTGTTACCCGAAAAGGATGAGAGTTTATTTTTTGACTTCAAATTTGGGTATTAATGACCTTTTCCCCAAGTTTAGGGGACATAGTTATAAGGGCCATTGACTGTCTTGGATGGAGAAATCGTATATGGTGGCGAAACCAATGTTTGGTGAATTTTATTTATCATGACGATCAGAAACCTATAGATATTTACAAGTGTAGACGTCAAATACTCCTTGCAAGTTTTCATGCTTCAATCTCACTCTTTGCAAGTCCCAACCAAAGAAAAGAAAATGTAATACGAAGTTTATTTTTAATCCACACACAAAATTTTCACCCAAATTATTACGGTTCATAATTAATTGATACATTTTTACTTTTTTTAGATGTTTCAAATTGATTGATACATTTCAAAATTTGATAAATATTTGGCATGTTTCTTCCAATTTTACCCTTATTACTTGATTTGGACAGGTAATTTAAGACAAATAAAAAAAGAAAACATGGACAGTTAATTTGAGACGAAGGGAGTATGTCTTTATAAAATTTATCTCTTAAAGTAAAATCTCAAATTTACATAAACCCCATTATCATATATTTTTTACTGTCGTATGTATCATGTAAAGAAATGATCCATTAAATTGAGCTAAATTATGATAAACATGATCAAATTCCAAGGCATAAAATGATGGATCCCATCCTCAAAAGAATCATCCCGAGACACAGCTGTTTGTTGAAAATTTGATGCTAAAAATATACTCCCAAAAACAATAATCAGCACACCCAAAATTAATTGCGTGAAGAGAACAAAATATTAAATGAGAGATATGATTAATTTCATAGTTATTACTTCTTACCTTACCAAGACATGCATGGCAAACTGTGATTTGCTCATTCACCCAAGGCGACTCTCTTCCTCGATCTTTCAAATGTCCATCATCATCACCCCTCCCCTAGCCACTGAGGTTGGATTCTACTCAAATATTTTTTTAAACGTTAAATATTTTATGGAAAAAAGTTGTGATTTTTTTTTGTAAAAAAATTAAATATTTTTATAATATTTATTACTCCTTCTAAAAAAGAATAAAAAGTGGTCATGTTTTTAAAATTTTCTCAAATTTAATTTTTGACCTTGAACTAAAAAGTATAAAAAAAATTACCCTAAATTCTTTTAGCGTATTAATATTGTCACTTCCATACATTTTCGCTGTTAAATTTGGATAGAATGAGACTACATACTCTCACTTTACTAAATTCAGAAGAATTTTGGGAAAACATGTTATGCCCCTAAATAAAACTGCAAATGGAAAAGATGTGAAAAAATAGAAGGAAAAAAGAAACTGCTATACATGTGAAAAACTGATTTTTATCCCATTGACGCTTTTTTTAACTGTCAAAACCTGTTTTTTTTTTCCAAAATGCTCCAAATTTGGCCATATTGTCTTATTTCGTCCAGATTTAACATCGAAATTGAATGAAAATGACAACACTAATACTTCAGAAAAGTTCAGTATTAAAAAATTTATATTTTTTAATTCAAAGTGAAAAATCAAAATTGAAAAAAATTTCAGGATTATAAATATTTTTTATCCTTAAAAAAAATAACACTTAATTAATTGATAGTGAAATAGAAAATAAAATAGTCGAACCCGAACCGGCTTGAATGGAAAAATTTGGCATGGAACGTACCCAATAGGTACGGCTCCACATTCTACTTATATAAAATTAGCATGACCCATCTAATCTTGTGGTGGATCTTGTCTAATTTTACGTGAGAGAAGTGTGAGATTGTACTCATTTATATACGTCTTATGCCAGACTTACTCGGCTTGAATATCTCAACCCCTTGCCTCTACCCTATCCCTACCCTTTTCTGATGCAAAATCTGCATCTGGATTCTGCAACTCTCTTGCCCTTTGCTGCTATTTGTTCAATTCCCAAGGTCTAGCCCCTACTCTACACCTTACAACCCAACCGGCTGTCTTTTCTGGCCTTTTTCCCATTCTGCCCCTATTCTATTTTCATGACTTTATCCTACGTTTCACTATCTTCTTTCATTCCCAAGACCTAGCCCTATAGATGGTTCAAAGAAACGACATGGCCTATATATAGGGTTTCTTTCGTCCTTTGATAAATGCAGTTAGCCGCTACGTACCCACCATGTTTTCAGAGATTTCTACACAAAAAACAATACGCATGTCAAGCTTTCTCTCCTTTTTGTTTGACTCTCAACATCTCTCTCTCTCTCTCAATTCGAGTTTCCACTAATGCCATATAAATAATATTTGAATTTTTTTGTGCAATTAGTATTTCATTTATTCTAGTTGTTATATACTATCAATGAGTAAGAATGATACCTTTGTACTTAAAAGGATTGTGATAAAAATACTGTGAAAAAACAATTGTGTATTTATTTTACTAGTTTTAATAATATTATCTTCTACTTATTTAAGTATTCTTGGGTGTTATATATATTACTCTCTCCGATTTGAAACATAAGTTATTTTAAGAGTTTTCGTACTAATTAAGATATTAATTAAGATGGCTAAACTATCCATAATTAATACTTCAAAAAACAAAGAAAATTAATAAAGAGTTGCATAAGAACTACCAATTTTAACTAAAATGAATATAAAGAGAAAATAATATAAGGGTAAATTAACTAATAAATACATTATTCTCGTAAAAAATACATATTTTACAATAAAAAATAACTTATAAAAAGACTTACTCCTAAATAAATATTTTGTTTTATTTTTATGTTTTAACTTATATCCTATTAATAAGAAGCGGTCAATTTTTTTATATAAACAAATTTAAAATCCTAAAGAAAATTATACAATTATGAGAGGAAAGAATGACACTTAGATAATTTATAAATTAGACAGTGAATGAGACAAAAGATATAATAGAACGCTCGGATAATTGAATAAAAGAAAAAACCTCTCTCTTCTATCTCCCTACTTCCTTTATAAGCCATGCAAAGTGTACAAGTATATAAATAAAAGCTCTTCCCCTTCTGCTATTAAAAACCCTATTCCCTTTTTCATTCCATAACTATCATAAGAAGAGCTTTGAAAGATATGGAGGGTGATGGAGGAGCTAATAATTCTGGTTGTTCTAGATGGAATCCAACCAAGGAACAAATAGATATGCTGGAGGGTTTTTATAGGTCTGGCATTAGAACTCCAACTGCTCAACAGATACAGGAGATTACCACTCGTTTAAGGGCTTTTGGTCACATTGAGGGCAAGAATGTCTTTTACTGGTTCCAGAATCACAAGGCTAGACAAAGACAGAAGCAGAAGCAAGACACTATTTCTTATTTCAATCGATTTCTTCATCATAACACCTCTCATGTTTTCCCACCTTCTCCTAATGGTAATATATTATTGTATTCCTTAATTAATTTTTCTTCTCTTTTCTTGCATGTCATATAAATTTTATATCAATAAAGAATTTTGATTCATGGTATAGTCATAATTAAAACTTTGTCTTTGAAGGAGCGAGATCATATAACGCAGTTTTGGAAAATGAATTTGAAAAAATAAGTGACTAGAAGCGTAAAAAAAAACTCTTACTTATAAAGCATGTTGAAAAAAATTCCGGAGAATGACGACCACCCAGCCCCTTGGATCGGTCTCTATAAGTTCATTGGTGGACTAAGGGTAGAGGGTGACCGTTGCCTTGAAAACTACGCGTTTTATTCTTAATTTCTTTTTAGATAAATCATTGAAACATAAAATATTTATCCAAAAAAATTATTAAAATATTAAATTTACTCTTCTAAAACTGAGTTGCTGAATCCTCTCAGGTAAATAATGCATGATTACATTTATTTCTCATAACAAATTTGATATTTTTGTTGGGGTAATTCAAGAAATTTGATTTTGATTGGTAGTCCTAAACATTCCTCCTCATTTTTGTAACTTAAATAAACTTGTATTTTTTTTAATATTATAATGGGGTTATGATCTGGTTACAGAATGACCATTCATGCATAGGTGTTAGATATGCGAGAAGGAATAAACAAATACTAACCTGGAACTGTCGATTTCTGTCTGTCCTTTTTTGTTATATCTAGGTTTCCTAAATCAAATTACCTTTTTCAATACAAAAAAAACAAACATGCTTGTTTTGTCTGATTCATAGAGTCTTCTTCTGTTACTCTTGCTGTTATAGACTTACACTATATGCTCATTCATTTTATAATATAAACAATATAAATAGTTTAAAATATATAGTGAAAATTAAAAAAGTAATAAAAAATAAAGTATTTTATTAGTCAAAATGTTGAATTTATTCTCTTAAATAAGATTTCAATATTATTAATTCTATTTAAGAGAGTAACATTGATATTTTAACTAGCAAAATGTCTTATTTTTTAATTTTCGTTACATTTTAAAACTATTTATACTATAGAATGAAAGTATTATTTTTTTTAAAACAATAAATAAATAATTTCTCTGGAACTCTTGGTTCACTTACATTAATCATTTTTAGTAAGCAAAAAATCCCGTGTCCCATTTTTTGTTTCGTTCTCTTTCTCCACGAGTGTTCACTTTCTCCTACGGTTCCACTATTTTTTCAGATTATAATTTTTTAATTAAAAATTTAATACATGTTAATTTTTTATTAGTGAGAATAGAAAATGGAATACTAAACGGAGACGGAAGATTTTTAGCCTTTTTAGTATCACTATGAGTTCTTATCCTGTCCATTTCTTAACTTTTTGTAGTTTTGCTGTCAATATTTTTCGATCTCCTCTTGCATTAAAACAAAGAACAATTTCGACATCAAAATTTTGAAAACTCATATTTTTATGTTCTAAAATTTTGAAAAAATTATTAGTGAAATCTAATTCTGGTCCCTTAGAATTATGAATTTTTTTGTTTCGTCCATCCAATAGGCAATCTCTAGCTTCTTCCCTATATTAAAAATGAAAAATTATCTTTTTAATGTTTGATTTTATGTTGGTTACAGTTATTTGCAGCCAATTTTGTGTTCCTTACACCACAGATGTATTGTTATCTCATCAGCAGCAGCAGCCTAAGGCACTTCTTCCTAGAACCACCAGCTTCAAGAGGAGACCGCCGCCGCCGCCAACGGAGAAACTGCCTAATTATGATCATGATCAGGACTACTACTACTACTATTTGGACAAGAAGAACCGTGGCTGTAATAATAAACAAACATTGGACCTTTTTCCATTAGAACCAAGTGGAAATCTACAAGCAAGAACATCTTCATCAACTTCCTCTAATGGAGGAGGAGACCTTTATAATATTCCTGAAAATAATTCAACTTCTGATGATAACAGATGCAACATTAGTGATGGCAATCAGCAGCTCTTCTTTGATTTCTTCTGTGGGAATGGCCATGGAGTAGTTTAGTTTTTGTCTTTTGTTCTTCAGATGGTATAATCTGTTCGTTACGTTTTTTGGGGTTAAGGTTAATCAAGTTAATTTGTTTACATTTGGTCCGTAAAGATTTTCTGTTCTATTCTATGTTTATGTGTTAATTTTTTTTATTAAAATATTTATAATCTAAAAAAAATTGTGAAACTCGTAAAGAAAAGTAAACACATGACTTAGTGAAGAAACTTGAGACATAAATTTGTTTTCCCCATTTACATATCAAGTTTATTTTAATTAGCTGCATCTTACACTTATCTAGAGACAACATTACTACATATGATTACTATATATATTTATGAACGAACTGGACTTTGAGCTTAATTATGCATAAACAATCAAAGGTATCTATTTGGAATTTTATTTTATTTTTCGCCATAGGTATATAAAATTGAATATATATATATATATAAAAAAAATATACACATAATAAATTTTGAGTGTTAAAAACATGTATGAGGACATTTATTGGACATAAGATATGTTCCTCCGATTTCCATCGGAATCTCTGGAGATTTTGTTCTCCTTGCTACCTTTTAATTGGCAAAAAATTGTATGTCTCCGTGTCCGTGTGTGTTATGTATCTTCACGAATAAATATTTGTCACGTATATATTTTTCTCCTGTGGGTTATACTATTTATTTTAGATTATAATTTTTTAATTAAAAATTTAATATATACTACCTCCGTCCCAAATTATTTGCAACGTTTCAATTTTTGAGATATGTAACCAATAATAACTTTTTAGTCATTAAATAGGGTCATTTTGGACTTTTTCTTCATAATAATTCTCTTTCAATTATTTTCTTAATATGTGTAAAAGTGCAAATGTTGCAAATAATTTGGGACGGAGGTAGTAGTTTGAATTGAATGGTTTAGGCTTAGAAAGAAGTACTTGTGTTAGGTCCATGAAATAGTCATACTGGCTAATGGGCTCCAACCAAAGTCAGGCCTTGTGTCGAGCTCTTCACATTTCCCAGGACGTACAAGCCTACTTGGACAGCCGGGATAGAGCGTGGAAGCCATTCGACCGTATTGAACTCAATGAACAATCCACAAAAATGCGGTAACAAAACTGTAATAAAAGTTAAGGTTGTTGCACATCGGATCGTACAAGGTAATGAATTATTCTTTGGGCATTGCCCTCTATAAATAGTGGTTATTCCGCTTCATTTACTCCAGGTTCTACTAGCTCTCGAATATTAGGCTAAGTTCATTCTCTCTGTAGAATCTGAACCAACTTAATCATCAGAGCTGCGTTGATGTCTTGTTTCACCCTCACTAACTTTGTGTGCTTTGTAGGTGTTCATTCTTAGGTTCGGATTCAAGCTCAAACTTCATCACGGGCTCTTCCCTTCTCTTATAGCTAGGCCAGATCCCATGGCCCATTCCTAAGCTACTTGCTTCAGTTAGGTAACAGAGAGAACTTATCCCCCTAAGTCTAGAAATGGATCATTTGGCGCCCACCGTGGTAGTACATGAACATTAACAACCACAGAGTTCTCAAAAACCAATTTCCCATGGCAGATGACAATGAAACCCCAAGGTTAGAAAACGAGACAAATCCACTACTTCTCGAGGTCCCGCCCAAAACTATGAGCCCGGGTACCTCGGGTGCAAGTGCCTCGCGTACTAATGTCATCATTATCGATGCTTTGACATTACGCCAAATTTAGTCAGCACTTCATGACACGCTAACACGGGCGCTTACTCCAGGTATTTTAACAAACATAGCCCAACGAAACTCTGAGGACATTCTTCGTCTCCCGGCCAGACAAATTCCCAAGAAAACTTTTCGTTTCCCAAAGCCTTGAGGAAACTCTTCATTTCTTGAGATAGTTCTGATATGGACTAGGTCCAGAACTAGTCACATCACTACAGAATGAGGAGAGAGAGAATTATGTGATGATGCGCCTAATTCTGGACCATGAGGTCCATGTGGATTTGATCACTATCAGGATTTTTCCATTTCTTGGGTTGACAAACTCTCAGAAAGACTCTTTGTTTCCCATGCAAAATTTTGGAAGAGGAAATTCAATGAGATACTTTTTTCTGAAGATGATACATCGTTGGTCTATAAAAACAGACAATGCCACATCAGATGGATCTTCACCAATCTTGGATTAGAAGCTTAACGACCAGCAAATTAATTTTTCACTCAAGTACGAGACCTTGAAATTTTACCATCCATGATACATTGGCTGAGTAGCTCCATGCAGTCATGGCCTGAGAGAAATACATACTATCAATATTTGAAACATATGATGGAAGTGTAGACCCCCGAGATACCAAGTTGCTATGTATGTGCATCAACCACATGATGCTATCATTTGTAGGATGTTCCCGAGGTCCCTTAAAGACCCAAATGGAATACTTCCTCAATTATACCTCATTCAATTTGAATAGATTGTAGGAAAAAACAATGTCAAATATGACACACTATCAAAAATTACAACGGGATCATTGATTGAAGTGGGTATGGGTATACCCTATAGGAAACAAGAAAAAAACTCAAAGGGAAAATATTTCCCGAGCACATAAAGACTCGGCCTCTTTGGTGCGGGGCGGCAATTTCCATATCTCTTCTAAAGGAAAGCAAAGAAAAAAGAAAAAGCTCAAAGGGAAAATATTTTTCAAGCACATAAAGACATGACCTCTTCAGTCCAGGCAAGCAATTTCCATTACTCTTCCAAAGGAATACAAGGGAAAACATTTCCCAAGCACATAAAAACCCGACCTCTTTGTTCTGGGCAAACAATTTTCATAGCTCTTCCAAAGGAAAGTAAGGAAAAAGAAAAAGCTCAAGGAAAGCATTTCCTAAGCGCATAAAGACCTAACCTCTTCAATCCAGACAAGCAATTTCCATATTTCTTCCAAAGAAAAGTAAGGGAAAAAAGCTCAAAGGGAAAACATTCCTTGAGCACATAAAGGCCCGACCTCTTCGGTTCAGGCAAGCAATTTTCATATCTCTTCCAAATATAAGCAAGGAAAAAAAAAGGCTCAAAGGAAAAATATTTTCCGAGCACATAAAGACCTGGCCTCTTTACTCCAGGTAAGTAATTTACATAGCTCTTCCTAAAGGATCCTAAAGGAAGCAAGGAAAAATGAAAAGCTCAAAGGGAAAACAATCTGGAGCAAAGACTCGACCTTATTAGTCTGGGAAAACAAATTCCCTACTACTGCTTGGAAGAGACAAGGAAAATTAGCCCGGGAAAAAGATATCCCTAGCTACCATAAAGACAGAAAAATTCTGGCCCGGGAACGTCCCAATGGGATTGGTCCCACTTTTCTCAATAATAAATCGTTTCTCTCTCCTCAAATCACATTCCTTCTTTTCTTTTCTTTTTCTTTTTTTAATCTATTTCTCTCTTCCCAATATCATCTTCTTCCCTGCCTTTTAATTCCATTTCAATATCCTTGACCCCTCATCTCAAACCCAAAAAGAAAACAGAGCAAACATTTTACTTCCTCTATTTTTCTTCATTTTTGTTCCACGACTCCAAACTTTTCTTTCTTTCTAATTCCTCATCAATCCATTAACTGCCAAATCAGTATGCCTCTAATTCTTAACATTTTTTGGAGATCTAAGAAAACTGGAATTTTACTCCACTATTTTCTGAGTAGAAATTGAGA
>JAOWBF010000034.1:4539896-4550682 GCA_028566175.1 Vinca major
GCCTTATTCAGAAACCCACCTCCCTTCAAGGTCACGGTACCAATACAAAACCCATTAGCCTAACCCAACCCAATTCGAATATGCAAACTACCATTACTAAACCCATTAGCCTAACCCAACCCAAGTCCAATATGCAAACCTCTTTACCTTTACCTACTTTACCTGGCCAAATTACTAACCCGCTTAAAAGGGTCTTGATTACCCAACCCATTTCCCATAAAAAGCCTTGTCTGGGTCAACCCAGTTCATACGGTAATGTTTTAAGTCAATCCCTAATTGAAGAAATTTTCTCAAACCTTCAATTGACAAACCAGATAGTTCCTTACCGTGATTCTTCTTTTCAAACCAAATTCTCTTACCTTCAGAGAGAAGCCGGTTCTGCCAGCATGGGTACTCCAGTGACTAGAGTTCTTAAACGGAGATTTGTGAAAACAATTAGCAATATGTCCAATTTGAGGAGGTGCGAAATTTCCGAAATCAGTGACCCGGGGAATGTTGTTCAGGGGGGATGTTCTGTGGGAGTGGTTCAACTATTAGAAGAAGATGAGGTGCTCGATGGAGGTCTCGATATAGGAGTTTATGAGGTTGACGGTCATGGGGTTCAGGGTAAGTCGAAGGTAAATGAACGATTCCTTCCTTTCTGTGATGATATTTTGTTAAATTCGGCTGAGGAGGCGAGCCTAAGCACGCCCCCAAAGGGATTATGAGGGTATTTGCTTGGAACTGCCAAGGACTGGCAGGTCCGAAGGCAGTGCGAGCCCTCAGGGGTTTTGTGAATCATAATAATCCTTCCATTTTGTTTTTGTCTGATTTGAGGATTTCCTCTCTAGATAGGATTACTTCGACCCTTCGCGCCATTTTCATTTTGTTCCTTCTGTGGGATTTGCTGGGGGTTTGGTGCTTTGTTGGCGAAACAATATTTTGCTATCTTTCACTGGTTTTTCTGATAGGTTTATATCTTGTTTGATTTCATCCCACCCCCTTCCTCACCTTGGCTTTTTACAGGGGTGTATGGACCTTGTACTGACAGTAAAAAGAAAATATCCTGGGATGATTTTTCCAAACTGTATGCCAATATGTTTGTCCCTTGGTTGGTGATGGGGGATTTGAATAGTTTTGTAGTTCTTTTGATAAGGAGGGGGCTTCCGTTCTCAAATTTCCAGCAGAAACCTTTTAATAATTTTGTGGAGAGTTGTAGTTTGATTGATATGGGTTTTTCTGGTTGTCCTTTTACTTGGAACAACAAACATGGGGGTTCTGATAACATTAGGATTAGACTAGATAGAGGCCTTATTAACTCCTCTTGGAGACTTCTTTTTCCTAAAGCTTCGGTTCATCACCTGACTCCTTTAGCTTCTGATCATTGTCCTATCATCTTGGATACTCTGCCTATTAGGGACTTACATCCTAAACCATTTAGATTCGAATCTATGTGGGTTAGAGAGCCATCTTCTTCTGTGGTTATTGATCAAGCTTGGTCTGTCCAGCTTGCTGGTTCTCCTTTATTTCAATTGTGTGCTAAAATTAAAAATACCAAGCTTGCGCTTAAAAGCTGGAACAAGACATTTTTTGGTCATGTCCAGTCATCCATTATCAGCCTTAAAAATGCTATTGATAAACTTCAAAATATTCCTCAGTCTACTTTGGTTGTTGCTAGAGAGAAAGAGATTCAATTAGAATTGGATGAAGTTCTTAAGAGGGAGCAGGTTTTATGGTGGAACAAGGCTAAAACACTTTGGTTGGAAGAAGGAGATGCCAACACACATTTTTTCCACCTTTCTACTATAATCCACAGGAGGCATAATACCATCGATTTCCTTCTCTCTCCTGTGGAGGAATGGTTGTCTGGGAGGGAGGAGATTGGTAAGTGTTTTTTAGACTCTTTTGCTATTCTTTTTTATTCTTCTAACCCTGTTTTCCCAGTTGACTTGCAGGATCTTATTCAACTATCAATTTCAGAGGAGATTAACATGAGCCTTTGTAGGATCCCTACTGCTGAGGAAATAGAGGTAATCATAATGTCTTTGAAATCTGGTAAGAGCCCAGGTCCAGATGGTATGACCCTTTGCTTTTTTAAGAATTACTGGAATATTGTGGGGGGGGGGGTCAGTTGTGGGGGCTGTGCAGCATTTCTTTTCTCAGGGTAACATGCTTACCTCTTTAAACCATACTTTCATTTCTTTAATCCCTAAGAATGAGAATGCATGTATGATTGATCATTTTAGACCAATTTCTCTTTGCAATATTGTGTATAAAGTTATTTCTAAAGTCTTGGCTGATAGAGTCAAAGTGTTATTGGATGACATTATATCCTCTTCCCAATCTGCATTCATTCCTGGGAGGAGCATGTCTGATAACATTATTGTGTCCCATGAATTTATGCATCATTTGAATGGGAAAAAAGGTAAAATGGGTCTTATGGGTTTAAAGATTGATATGTCCAAAGCATATGATAAAGTGGAGTGGCCTTTATTGATTAATATTCTTAGGAAACATGGCTTTTGTGAACCTTTTGTGAATTTGATTTATCAGTGCATTTCCACTTCTTACTTTTCCATTCTAGTTAATGGTTCTCCTTACGATTTTTTAAAACCCTCTAGGGGTTTGAGACAAGGGGATCCTATTTCTCCTGCTTTATTTACATTGGTTTTTGACCTTTTGTCCAGGATGATTTCCAAAGAAGAAGTTTTGGGTAAGTTCGATGGGGTTAAAATTTGTAGGTCTGCACCTAGCATATCTCATCTTATGTTTGCAGATGATCTGACCATTTTTTGCAGGGCCAGTCTTGAGGAGGCTGATGAGATTATGGAGTGCATCAATCTTTTTTGTCTTTGGTCTGGCCAGAGTATCAATTTTGAGAAGTCCGTGGTCCACTTCAGTAAGAATGTCATTTGTTCTTCTAGAGAAAAGATTGGGACTTTGTTAGGCATGAGGGAGTGTGACCACAGAGGCAGCTATTTGGGCAGCCCTTTTTGTAAAGAGAAGTCTAAGAGGGAAGCTTTTAATCCGGTGATTGAAAAATTAATGAGGAAGATGGCTAGTTGGAAAGTGTCTTCTCTTTCTCAAGCTGGTAGAACAATTCTTGTGAAGTCTGTGGCCCAATCTATTCCTTTACATATAATGCATAATTTTAGCCTACCTGCTTCTATTTGTCAGAAATTAGATAGCCTTAGTAGAGATTTTTGGTGGGGGTTTAGGGAAAATAGTGGGAAACATTTGTATTTGAAGGCATGGGATGCTGTTTGTGCACCCAAGATGGCTGGGGGATTGGGCATTAGAAAAGCTTCTGACATGAACAAGGCCTGTTTAGCTAAGTTGGGGTGGTCAATTATGAATGATTCGGGTAAAACATGGGTGAAGCTTATCAAATCTAAGTATCTAAGGGGGAGAAATCTTTTGAATGTTAAGAAATCAAGGAGTTCTGCTTCATGGATCTGGGCTTCGATTGTTAACTCTATTGATCTTCTCCGTAAGGGTACTTGCATTAAGATTGGGCTTTGGTCTGATGCTAGTATTTTGGATGATGCTTGGGTGCCTGCTCTTGATGGGTTCAGAATACCTTTTGACTCTAATCATCCTATATCTGTTTTGCAGGTGAAAGAGCTTATGTTACCTGACTTGAGTGGTTGGAACAGAATTTTGATTAATAGTGTGTTTGATCAGAATAATGCTTCAGCCATCCGAAAGATTATTCCCTCTAGGGAACAAGACTCACTGATTTGGATGCCCTCTTCGACAGGGCTATTTTCTGTCAAATCAGCTTTTAAAGCTCTGACTCAACATAGATTCGTGGGTGTTATACAGAGTCAAAGGAGTTACTGGAATTTGTTATGGAAATCTAATTTACATAATAGACATAAGCATTTCCTTTGGAAGATTTTGAACAATTCTCTACCTACCAGAAGTAGACTTAAATATTGTTTTACCATTGCTAATGATGAATGTCTTCTTTGCCAGGGAGAGGAAGAAACACTGGAGCATTTATTTATGAGATGTCCATTTGCCAAAGCTGTGTGTGAAGGATCAAAATGGAAATTAAATTTGGCTTCATTCCAAAGCTGGACCGTTTCTAAATGGATCCAGGAGGTAAGTAGTCATTCTATTCTTAGTCATGTGCCTACTGATGCCCATTTGGAATTTATGCATTTTGTTGCAGTGTTCATGGAACAAATTTGGACTCTCCGGAATGAAGTACTCCATGGTAAACGAAGGAAAAAATGGGAGGAATTATTGTGTCAGATTGATATTAAAGCTAACACCTACTGGAATGCAGCTATTGGAAGGAGTCTGAAGCAGATGAATTCTGCCTGGGTTAGGCCTCCTAAAGGGGTGTTGAAAATTAACTTTGACGCTGGTTTCATTGAGGAGGATGAAGCGGTGTGTTCATATTTAATCAGAGATGATAAAGGGGAGATTAGAGGGATATGGGTTCAGAGATTTCAGGCTCGTACACCATTTGAAGCGGAATCTCAAGCGGCAGTTTATGCCATGGAACAACTTCAGTCCATGAACATTGAAAAGGCTATAGTGGAAGGTGATTGCCTTAATGTTCTCAAAGGATTTAAGGGTCACACACAAGAGCTTCACTGGACTGGTTTGGATTTGGTAAACAAAGGGAAGGCATTGCTATCTATGTTTCCTACTTGGAATATACACTTTGTTTATAGATCAGCAAATGTGCATGCACATAATATTGCTCATTGGGCCAAATCCAATCTTGTTACTGGTTACATTGAGCCAACTGCTATTTCCCCTAGAGTTCTTTGTGATAGGGGAGGTACTACTTGTTATTCTAATCCATTCATGGATTCTTCTAATAGTTAACTATTTACTTAGCAAAAAAAAAAAAAAAAAACTTAAAGTAAAATGGACAAACCCAGAGTAAATCGATAAACTCTAGCTATAAACATTACTATGATTAAGAATGTCACAATAAGTATCACGGAAGATCATGTGTGCCTCAAGAGGTGTATGATTGCTCAAGTCTAGCATTATCAAATTAACTTGAAGTTCGCGAACCGGTCCGTGTCTTTTCTATATGGATTGGACTTGAACTTCACATTTCAAGTCGGTTTAGAATCGACTTTTTAGGGGTTTGGGTCCGTTTGGATGCGAACTTTGTGGATCATACCTAGACTGATCCGCAAAAAATAATATATATTTTGTAAAAAAATATCTCTAATCCTAATATAAAAATAATGAGTCTCATAAGTTTGTTTATCTTTTATATGAAAGTTATATAAATGCACATAGTTATATAATATATGTAGTTTTTTTTTAATCACAATGTTAGATTTTATACTTGAAAATCCATATCTATTTCACTATTTGTATTAGTATGGATGAATGGATATTTCCTTTTTTTCATTAAAAAATAATGGACCCGCAAACTGGTCCGTAGTACGCACTATTTTAAAGGACTTGATATGTATCTAATATTTGCCAGTCTTTAAAATTAACTAACTCCAAACCGATTCAATTAAAGTAATTTCACATAGACTTGAACCCAAAACGGATAGTACCTATCCATTTGATAGTACTAAGCAAGTGTTGTAATTCTAAAAAAAATAAAAACTTTTGTAAAATGTATTTTACCTTTTCTTTTAATCTTCTTTTTAGGTAGCATATAACCCTATTCAATTCATATCCTTTTTTTTTTATAGTAAGCAATTAATCAGCCATAAAAGTATTCCTTTTAAAAGTTTTAGGTCTTAATTTTATTTGATTTTTTTTATATGGAACATATATAGTCCAATAAATTATGTAGTTCAAATTCATGCACATCAGCAAAAAAAAATCTCTCTTTTTTGATATACATGAATTTAGACCATATGATCCATTGAACTATGGTCCATATGGGAATTAAATTTTATTTGGAGTGTAGGGCTGTTTGTTTACATGTTTAAAGCAAGAATTAAAACCATTCATTAGAGAGGAAAAAAACTAGGGAAAAAAAAAGCAGCAGTGCAGTTGGATGAATAGACGGCGGTTTTAACAGAGTCCGTCACCGTCTATTTCCACCTCAATCTCGATGTGCCCCTCCCCACCCACACTCATTTCCTCTCGATTTCTCTTCTTTGGATTATTGGAGAAGATTTCTTCTGAAGATCTTCTAACGGTTCTGTTTGTGGATTCCAAGCCAGCCTCCCAAAAGGTAAATCCCTTCAAAGATCCCCCTTTTGTCCATCTTTTTCTTTTGATTCTCCTCAATCGCTTCTAAATTTTCTGGGTTTTGTTTTTTCCTTTGATTCTATCCTTCATTGTTATACAGTTCTTATATCTGTTTTCACTCTCCAAAATTTAAAAAAAAATAAAAAATTGTTCTTTGCAACTTGCAAGCCTTCAAATTGGCCATTTTTTTTTATATCAAAACCCTTCATTTGTGAGAGAATTTGAGGTAAAATTTGAGTAATTTCTGCTGGAAATAAGGTTAAAGTGTTTGTTTAGGGTTTTCAATTTATGGGGTTTTCTTGATTTTGGTGGATTGTAAGTTTGGAGATTTAGGATAGATACTTGGATACAAGAACCCTATACAAATTTAGAGTTAAAAGATAAAGAATATGGGAAAAGATTTATTGACAAGCTTGACTATTGAGAATTATCATCCATCAACATTGTTGTCGATGGATTCAATTGCGATTTGTCATGATGAACCAGACAGAGACATGATTACACAAATTGTACTCCGGCCACCGGATATTAATCTTCCTCTGTCTGTGGAGCGTAGTTCTCCTCCGCCTCAATTATGGGCTCATGACGCTTTTGATATCCTAGAAGTTGGCCTTGGACATCAACTTCAATCTGATAAGCTCAATGACATGTCTAAATCGGAGAGGAAATGTGCCAAGAGGTTGGATAGTGTGTGGGGTGCTTGGTTTTTCTTTAGCTTTTACTTCAAGCCGGTTTTGAAGGAAAAGTCTAAGTGTAACATAATCAGGGATGGTAATGGGGTTTCGGGGTTTGATAAGTCGGATTTGAATCTTGATGTCTTTTTGGTTCAGCATGACATGGAAAACATATATATGTGGGTGTTTAAGGAGAGGCCTGAAAATACCTTAGGTAAGATGCAGTTGAGAGGTTACATGAACGGACACTCTCGACAGGGTGAACGCCCGTTTCCTTTTACTGTTGATAAGGGCTTCATAAGGTCTCATAGAATGCAGCGGAAGCACTACAGAGGGCTTTCTAATCCTCAGTGCGTGCATGGTATTGAGCTCGTTTCTTCACCTAATCTTATGGGTCTAGATGAGGAAGAGCAAAAGAAGTGGATGAAATTAACAGGAAGGGATTTGAACTTCAGTATCCCACCCGAGGCAAAAGAGTTTTGTTCATGGAGGAATCTTCCGAACACGGACTTTGAGCTAGAAAGACCGATACCTTTGTTGAAGACTAATACACATCCTCCCCAAAAGAAATTGCTTAATGGATCTGCTTTGAACTTGTCTACTCAGCCATCAAGTGATATAAATGGCAATGGGGTAGATCTCTCATTGATCGGTAATAAGAAAAGGAAGGATATCTTCACACATGGAATGGAAGATGATGATTGCTTGCTCGGTAATCCTAACACAGATACAGTTCAAGATGCAGAAATCCATCCTATTGAGCCACCTTGGATTAATGAGTTCACTGGAGTTATGAGGAATGTGTACGGTCCAGTTACAGCTGCGAAAACCATTTATGAAGATGAAGAAGGATACTTGATCATTATAACCTTGCCATTTGCCGATCCTGAAAGAGTAAAGGTACACTGGTGGAACAATCTGACTCATGGTATCGTGAAGATATCGTCTATAAGCACCGCATGCATGCCTTTTATCCAGAGAAATGATAGGACATTTAAGCTGACTGATCCCGCTCCAGAGCACTGTCCTCCTGGAGAATTTAAAAGGGAAATCCCGCTTCCAACTCGAATTCCTGATGATGCCAAGCTAGAAGCATACTTTGACAAGAGTGGAACTGTTCTCGAGATTAAAGTGCCGAAACATCGCATGGGGCCAGAAGAGCATGAGGTTCTTGTTTGTCTTCGTCCTCCAAATGAATTTGAGTTTTCTATTTAATTCTAGAAATTCTGTGAAAGCATAATAGCATCAGTGTTACTTATATAAAAAAAATAGGCTTAATTATATTTTTTTATATCAAAACTGATTTTTAATTTTTTTTTACATTTGGATAGTTGTAGTATTAGAGAGCCCTTGAGCTTGTAAGTATAAGCTCCTAGGGTCATTAGTAAGAATTACCAAACCTCACTTGATATAGTTTTTGTAGTTTTTTTGAATCAACCAACGTATTCCGAGACCCTCTTCTAGGAAAAGTATACTTTTTTCTTGAATCTATTGTGGGATTGTATTTCTTTCCTTTGATGTTTAGGGAGAAATAAATGGTTATACATGGTCACTTGATTGCTTCCTCAATCTTCTTCTTCTCCACCGGAGAAAGTTAGCATAGCTCTAGTCTTTACATCCTTGAATGTATTTCTCATGTTATAAGCATAATTCTCCAGTACATTTTTAGCCTACGCCATCTTCAAACTTGTACTTTTCGGCTTCTTGCATCATTCTTTCAATCTCTTCCTTGGACAGCCTACCTTCGTCGTTGGTTATGCTAATCTTGTTCTTCTGTCCAATAGTTTTGTCCTTGGCCGAGACATTTAAGGATACTATAATGAGACTACCAGCTTATTTTGTTGTAGTGTACGAAGCGCGTATCATTTCTACAATACATGAGTAAACTTTCCGAGATTCTTCTCAATTACCTGCATGAATTGTCATATCTTTAATTGTAGAATCATCTGATTCATTGATCTCTTATCCACAGTTAAAATAGCTCCAATAACAGGATATAAGACACTTTGATTACCAATGTTTTTAAAACATGCCCGGCTGTAGATCTTGAGCTGTACTTTGCAGAAATTTCATTATAAATTAGGACTTGCCTGATTTAGAAAATTACGTAACGATGGGTTATGAAAGAGTGGGGGTGGGGTGGATGAGCAGATTCATAATGCTTGCCTGAGTTTAGAGCTTGAACCTCTGAGATGATGGTGAGATACTGTTGGAACACTACAAGTAGAAGCCATAGAAAACTTGGGATCCTACGCCATTTTTTACTGATAAGATCAGAAATATGAGTTTTGCTCATTGTGGGTTGACTTCTTCCTTCTCATCATTGCATCCTGAGTGCTTAAACCTTGAATCATGATTCTGGAACCCACTAGCATTCAAGATATAATTTTTAACCTTCTGCTTCAAAGTTTTTTTTTCGTAAATCGGTTTCGGGCGAACCCAACTAATTCGGTCTAGGAATTCGTGCGGAGATATCCGCAATCATACGGGCACTGTGACCACTTTAGGAAAAACTTGTCACAATGATGAATCGAATTTCTGACATTGACATGTCAAAGAGCTTGCGGGTCAGAAGCGGAGCTTCTTCTTAGTCTTCTGTCTTCAAATTTACTGTTATTTTGTACCTTCAATCTGTTACTGTTAAACAAAGGTGCATGGATTTTGCTATATAGGCTTCTATTGGTGTAACGAGCCGGCATTATTGAGGTCCTAAAAATGGCCCAGAGACCTTTTTACATTAGATCTTATAGCATTGAACAGTTGGGCTAAATTAAAAAGGTGGGATTAGGAGGCAAACATTGGGGGGGGGGGGGGTTATGTCGGGTTTTGAATTAGAATAACACTGTTTGGGCGGAATAGTCATATTCTGGTAGTGAAAATATTTGGGGAAACATTTTTGTCCAGAACAGAAGTTCCGTTCTGGGCTCACGTGGCGTTTTCCAGACGCGCCTTACCACGTCAGTCCAAAACAGAAGCGTCATTTCCGTTCTAAACTGGCAGAGAGTTTTGGCAAAAAACACTTGGTTTTTTTTTTACTACAATATTTTTAGTTGGTATTTTTACAACATTAAAAATCACTGAAACAAAAATATTTTCTAAAATTTGTGTACGAAAATTACTATGGCAAATCCAACTTTATTAATAAAAAATGAAGAAATCGTATATAACAATAATTAAACAACTAAAAGAAAAATAAAATAAAATTATATCTACTGCCCTACAGTGTGTATCTAACTATTGGATTCGGGTTTTTTTGTAGATAGTATGCGTTCCCATCCCTAGTTTGTACGAAGCTACCATGCTCCGTCTCGATGAATTCAGAGCCTACGAGGTCGATATAGATTGGCTTCTCATGTGAATGCGGGTGTAGCAGTGGAGTGTGCTGCTGCGTCTAAGTCAGGTCGAGGCTAAATAATGGCGACGAACAAGAATAGAAACCCGGCTGTCTCGATGTAGAGGACCCCGCTCTAGGATGTCCCCCGTCTGGATACCCAGAGAATAAGTACTGGTGCTTAGAAATTGGAATTGATATGCAGTGGGTACATCAGCCTGAGTCGTGAGTTGAGTTTGAGGATGCGTCGGGACCTGAGACGGGAATTGAGACTGAGGAGGCTGCATCGGATCTTCCTGCGGTTGAGACGGTCCCGGCGCACCGCCACAATGCCGGAGTCGCCTTGCGGGAAAGTTCCCCTGAGTGGCCTGTCGATCCCGGCGAGTACCCTGCCTCCTAACCGCAGACCTACCTGGAACATGCTCCCTCGGCTGTGTGACCGGTTGCAGAACTGTAGCATCTACTACATTGGCAGCAGCACGATCTGCACGAAACACTCTTCCCAGCCGATACGAATGCATCTTTTATTGTTTTGGCTGCCCATGCGATGAGAGTCTTGTACTGTCTATTAGTTTGAGAGCCAGGCTGCTCGAATCTTTCAAGCATCACT
>JAOWBF010000034.1:4739168-4750560 GCA_028566175.1 Vinca major
ATTAAGTACCGAATTTTTAATTTCATCATATTTTACTCCCAGGTATTTGTTTCAGCCCCTGGAGGTTTCTATTTTACGATTTAGTTACTGTAATTTATTCTCCCTATTTATAAAACCCCTGGAATTTTACATTCACAGATTTAATTTCAATATTTTAATTTCATCACACTGAAATTTTTATCTGGCTGATTTAGTCCCAGTAATATGGTACACCTGTTCAGTCCCCTGGAATTTTGTTTTCTCCGATTAAGTATCCACTAATTTATTTCAACCTATTTAATCCCCTTAATTATTTTAACCTATTCAAAAACACCTGGAATTTTACCTTTGCTGATTTAGCCTTCAAATTTTAATTTCACCTTATTTTAGTCCCGTACGTTTTCACGTATTAAACTTCAGAAACTTTAATTTTTTCGATTAAGTCCCCAAATTTCAATTTCTTCCTATTTTATTGCAAGTAATTTGTTTCCACTATTTAAATTCCCTGGATTTTTTCTCTTCTTCGATTTAGTATCCATATTTTAATTTCATTGTATTTTAGTCTCCAGAATCTTTTTGATGATTTTATCCCCACTGTTTAATTTCATCCAATTTTAGTCCCCATAGTTTATTCCCCTACTTAAACCCCTGGAAATTAACCTTCACCGATTTATTCTCCATATTTTAATTTTATTCTATTATAATCCCTGTACGTTTTTACCTTTTAAACCCCCTAAAATAGTTATTTGGCCGATTTAGTATCCACATTTTAATTTCATAATAATTTAGTCCTCATAGTTTATTTCCCCTATTTAAACCCCTGAAAATTTACCTTTGCCGATTTAGTCTCCATATTTTAGTCCTTGTACTTTTTCCCTATTAAACCCACTGATTTTTATTGGCCGATTTAGTCCCAATATTTTAATTTCATCATATTTATCCCCATTAGCTTATTTCCTTATTTAAACCCCTGGAATTTTACCTGCGCCGATTTAGTCTCCATATTTTAATTTCATCCTATTTTAATCCAGTAGTTTATTTCCATATTTAAACCCCTACATGGCCATTTTTTATTTATGGTGTATTTTTTTTTTTTAAGCCACTAATGGGCGAATTACAGCGGATAGTACTCTAGATCGGTCTATTGTAGCTTGCCCCATGCCTGGGGAGAGTATTGTCTCACCAGAGGAGGAGTTGCCTAGCCTCACCAGAGGAGGAGGACTTGCCCTATGAAGGGAGAATATTATTACCCTAAGAAGGGAGATACAGGAATCGAACCCTGGACTTATGGCCCAAGGTTGAATAGCCTTACCCACATGGCTATTGGATTTCTATTAGTAGTAATAGTCCTTTCTGAGAATGTAAAGTTGCCCAAACAAACTTTTCTTTTTCCCTTGATTTAGGCATACTAATCTTCTTACTTATCCAATATTTAATGTACATTATAGAAACCCAATGAAGTTAAAATTTCATAGTAGTAATTATTATACCAACAAAAGAACATTATCCAATATATTTATTTTCTTGGCTCCTCCCGCAAACTTCAGGGAAATAGTAACTACTAAGAATGGAATATGGACTCCCTTGTGTGTTTCCCAAGTAAAAATTGCGAAAAACAAAATCAATTTCTGTCCCAATGGTAAAAAGATTAAAATTAAGAGATTAAATCTAATAAAAAAAAATGTCCATATCCATATGCAATATTCAATTGATCAATACATATAAAATTACTACATGATATAAAATTACTTTTTCATTTTAGTTAACCTTTTTGCTAAGAATTGAGTTTGAATCATCCTATTATTAATAAGATAGAAAAAATAGATTAAAAAAGATTAAAGTTTAAAAAAAAAAACTAAACCAAGATTAAAGTTGTATTATGAAACAAAGTTTGGTACCGCAAAAAAGAGTTTGGTTTTTATGTTGAATATATTTACTGGATACTTACTAAATCCTCCTTACTCTCAACCACTCCCATAATCACGTAACATTTGAATAGAACTCTTAAGCCACATATAAGAAAGGAAAGAAAAAAAACCATCTAACAAGGTTTTATTTTTCTAATATCAGTAATTACAGTGGTGATAACTTTTATTTCTTTGATGAGTTAATAGCTACTTTCGTCACTAAATTATTTACACTTTACGATTTTTGTCACTCAATTATTTTTAGTTAAATATATCATCATAGTATTTATATTTGTCTAAAACTAGTTTGCCACCCTTTTCGTGGTAGTTTCCGACACAATTAGACATATCTTGAATATGTGATTGAAAATAGAGAGTTAGAAAAGTAAAATCATTTTATAATCACTCTAAACCCACTAAATTCGAGTTATAGATCGAATTTAGATTAAGAGTAATAGTGATTTTACTTTTTTTACTCGTACTTTTCAGTAACATACTCGATACATGTCTAATGTGGTCGAAATCACCACGAAAGGTGGTGACGCTTATTATATGTTTTGCCAAAAAATTAGTTAAGTGGTAAAAACCGTCGAGCGTAAATAACGTAGTCTTCAAAATAATTATAGGGATAGTTCTGATGTCTAGAAATGGTCACCTCACTACAAAATGAGTAGTGAGACAATTATGTGATACATAACTAATTTTGTACCACAAGATCCATGTGTACCTAGTTCATATCGAAATTTTCCAATAGCTATTAACTGCTCCCTTCGATTCAAAATATAAGTATTTTTAGAAATTTTTATCCAAATTAATATACTAATCAGAATGATTTTTTTAACAGACTAATTAGAATGACAAAAGTACACTAAGTAATACTCCAAAGAATAATAAATTAACAGAGAGTTTAATGAAAACAATACATTTTGACCAAAATGAATATGTGGAGAAAATAATGTAGAGATAAATCAGTCAATTTACCCTTTTTTTGTGATAAAAAGATTCATATTTTACAACAAATAATAAATTCTAATAAGATTTATATTATGAATGGAGAGAGTATTTATTTTACTATTATGACTAGAATCCTATTTATCTTCCGAAAATCAGATAGTCTCAACAATCAAGAACTTTTCTGTTAGTTCTCGAGTCCTATTATATTGACACCTCTGCCCCTTCAAATCCCCCAATAAAACCCCCCAAACGTGGCACCAATCTCAATCATCGTTACAGTACAAAGTACTTTTCTTGTGATTTTCCCTATTGAATTTTATAGCTATTTCGATTTTTTTTTCTCAAGAATTTTGTTAGATATGGAGCTTGATCTTACACCAAAGTTGGCCAAGAAGATTTATGGAGGAGACGGAGGTGCTTATTACGCTTGGTGCCCCAATGATCTCCCGATGTTGAAAGAAGGCAACATTGGCGCTGCAAAGCTTGCTCTTGAAAAGAACGGATTTGCTATGCCTCGTTATTGTGATTCTGCAATGGTTGCCTATGTTCTTCAAGGTATATAATAACAATCTAATTTTAGAATTTCATTATTTTTTATGTAAATAGAAATTGAGCCCATGATATGGACGGAAGTAATAAGAGAGATATGAATTTGCTAGATGTAGATGAGAGTTCTGTTTTGGATTAAAAAAAAGGGAGCGAATGAATTCACTTTTCTTTGGTTTAGGTAACCGACTCCAATCCTTTGGGATTAAGACTTGGTCGATGTTGTATCTGTTTGATATTTTGCCCCAGTATTCTCTAATTCCGTGGATCAGATTTAAACTGTTTGGTGTTTGATGATCTTAATGGGATTTTCCTGGTTTTCCAAATAGTTTTTTTTTTTTTTTTGTAATTTATGGTTTCTTGATTCATTAATGTTTGCTGTTTGATGATGTTTGTCTTAATTCAATAGAATATTTGTTTAGAATTTGTGAATTATTGATGGGTTTTTCCTATTTATGATCCTAGTATTAAGTTGTTTGCATCAAACCCAATTTTTCCTAGTAACTAGAAAAAGATTTTTTTTAATTACTTTTCTGGCATTTGTCTTCTTTTTTCTGGTTAGGCTTTTATCATATTCCTTAAATCATTGAATTGTTTGTTTTAGGTTGTGGAACAGCTGGAATAGTCCTCCCAGAGAAGGAGGAAAAGGTTGTCCCAATCAAGACTGGTGACACAATTGCCCTGCCTTTTGGAGTTGTAACATGGTGGTACAACAAAGAGGATACAGAACTTGTTGTTCTTTTCCTAGGAGATACCAAAACAGCCCACAAACCTGGCTGTTTCACTGAGTTTTTCTTGACAGGTTCCAATGGGATCTTCACTGGTTTCTCGACAGAATTCGTAGGCAGAGCCTGGAATCTTGAGGAAAGTGTTGTTAAAACTCTTGTAGGAAGCCAAACAGGAAAGGGAATTGTTAAGATTAATGCAGGTTTTAAGATGCCTGAGGGCAAGAGTGAAAACCGAAACGGAATGGCACTTAATTGTTTGGAAGCTCCATTAGATGTTGATATTAAGGGTGGTGGTAAAGTTGTGGTTTTGAACACCAAGAACTTGCCCTTAGTTGGTGAGGTTGGACTTGGGGCTGATCTTGTTAGGCTCAATGGTAGTGCTATGTGTTCCCCTGGTTTCTCTTGTGATTCAGCTTTGCAGGTTACCTACATTGTTCGGGGCAGCGGCCGCGCCCAGGTTGTCGGTGCTGATGGCAAACGAATCTTGGAAACTACGGTGAAGGGAGGCAATCTCTTCATTGTTCCAAGGTTCTGTGTTGTTTCAAAGATTGCTGATCCCGATGGTCTCGAATGGTTCTCCATCATCACTACACCTAAGTAAGTTTAATAATTTTGAATACGCGTTATCCCTAATTCGTCGTTTTTGGTACAATGTTTCTAATTGGGAATTGTTTATGGTGTATGGCAGTCCTATGTTCACTCATTTGGCTGGAAGGACATCAACTTGGAAGGCACTATCTCCAGAAGTTTTGCAGGCAGCTTTTAAGGTGTCCCCAGATGTTGAGAAGCAATTCAGCTCCAAGAGGACTGCTGAAGAGATCTTCTTCCCACCACCAAACTGATCAAAGAAAGATTTTGCTCTAATAAATTTTGTTTATTTCCTGTTTATGGCAGTAGGAATAATTTAGTTTTGAACATCCATTAGCTTGATTGGTTTTGCTTGGGGTGGTTTTATATTAATACAATTTTTAATGTTTTTTTATTTTTGCTCTCCTAAGCAATTAATTAATAGCATTGACTTATTCTCTCGTGTATATTTTCTGTCACAAGCAATTCAATTATTGCGAAACTAAAAAATGTTCCTTCTCCCAGTAGACCCAAAAATGTAACATCTAGCACAAAAGGAATTTGAATTTATATCGAGACCAAACTCAATACAATACAAATAATGCTTCCTATATAGTTCTTGCTTTATTTTTCATTTTACAACATATTTTTAAACTAAAATTGCAATAACTTTTAAAACTAAAATCAAGTCTGGCCTAAACTAAAATCAAGTATGTATTCCGGCTATATGATTAGAAATCAGGCAAAGAATGGGCTTAGTGAAGCCCACCCATACAAGAGAGGCTGTTTAATGGGCTTCTAGCTCTCCCCCTGAATGGGCTTCTCAGTTTAATGAGAACTCTGGAGAGTGAGAGTTACTTCTCAGTTTAATGAACTTTTTGAGGAACGACTCTAGTTAGAATTTCTCGTGGTAGAATCCGTTTACAAAGAGTAGTATGGGTCAGGCTTACCGGTCAAATTGTATGCCAAGTTCAAATTAATCATCACGTGGTGGACATCGGATACCCGTCAAAGTGAACCAAAAAAAAACTTCTTCAGCATCTTCACTCTTTAATAAAGGTTAGATCGATCACATTCCCATATATGAAACCGTTACTTTAATTAGTACTCATGGACCAAAGTTGGATCGATCACATTCCCATGTATAAAACCGTCACTTTAATTAGCACTCATGGGCCGACTGGGCGTCAATGAATCTCTAAAAAATCGGAGGTAGTTTGACCATCGTGGAAAAAAAGGGTAAGAGTGAGTGACTACGCTTGACTGACTGGGCAAGCAAGAGAGTTAAAGCGGGAAAGAAAAACTCGGCGACTCCAAAAATGGCGCCGCTGAAATCTCTGGAAGTGAATTATCCTCTCATTGACTCCGATTTCCAGCAGTTTTGTGCATCTCAAGCCATTTTCTCAGGTAACTGAATTTTAGTTTTGAATACTACAGAAATTTTGATTAAGAAATGGAACAATTGAAGTTAAGAAGATCGTTTTATGTGTTTCATAGTGGCAATTTCTATGTTCTAATTGAAGAAATGAAGCTTGTTGGAAGTTATCACATACATTCCATAATATAAGTTATTATTTAGGAAATGCATCGAAAATATCAATATTACTCTCTCTTAAATAATACTTGTATACCATTAGTGGCGGATCCAGAATCGAGCATTCGTCTGCAGACGGAGTCAGTAAATAAATTAAATTTCCCAATAAAAATTCCAGACGTTTTTTGAAAATGTTTGGGGAGGAGACTTTCACAGTGGCGTATTTGAAGTGCTACTGCTGCGCATGCGACATTCATTTATAGTATTTTTATTAATGAAATACTTTTGTATGACGGTTGAGACGAAAGAACACATGTTTTTTTCTTGAGACTATTGAATATTTGTTCTGAAGAGATGAATACTTGTTGAGTGTTCTCAGGAGGAGAACATATATTCTTCCGCCCAACAAAATTTCAATCATCAAATTGGAATGGATTTTGATTCTTTGGTGTTAATTTTGTTTGAGTATGGAGTCACTAAAATTCTAAGTGGGTTCATTTGCTTATCAAATGAGCCTCAAAACATCATTTATATGCACTTATATTAATGGAATTTTTCTGCCAGTGGGGGCAAGTGCAATGTGGATCCGTCATCGTATGCCACTAATTCTATTTAAAATAGAGTAATATTGACATTTTGATTAAAAAACACCTTATTTTTTGTCTTCCTTAATTTTCGTTACACGTTCTAAACAACTTATATTAAGAAATTGAGGGAGTGTAGTACTACAATTTCGTACTGATTTGAATTCATGATGATGTTGGCGAATGATCTATTGAATGTTTCTAAGTAATGATTTGCTGAATATGGTATGTTTGATGGCCGATGAACTAATGTGCCTAGTACATGTGAAAAGCGACAGCAGCTATCGTGGAGACCTGAGTACCTGTTAGGGTGTATAGTCAAAGTAGATACGTCTTTGCTTAATATATTATGGAAGATTAATTTCGGAGATGCTAATTTTTACTGGTTGATAAGTTTTAATCTCGCCACTTGTTACGAATGTGTGGACAAAAAGCAGCTTATGGCCTTTCTCTTTTTTATTTATTTACTTGAAGTATTAATATCTCCATCAGAAGTTATTATAAGTTCTGAAATTGGATTGTCTTTCTCATGGTGCCCCTTTTTTAACAGTGGAAGATTTTCTCATGCATGATCTTTACATGCTAGTTGCTTTGGCCGAACAATACCCTACATCAGAACGATTAAAGGAGGTAAACAACATGCATATATTTGGCTTGATTCGTTAAATTTATTAGGATCTGCATGCAATGTGTGCTTATGATCTCTTTGATTCTAGGGCATCACCCAGATACTTTCTATCATAGATTGTCAGCATCAGCCATGGAAAAATGGTTTAGAGCTGTTGGAAGATTCTCAAAACTGCAAACAGTTTCTACCTGTTGGATGTCAGAGGTACTGTTTAACGATTATGAAAGTCGTGGATTTTCCGTAGGTATGGTGACTATCACTGATATATAGGTATTAGTCACTGGAGTATTATTGTTGGTTTAGGATCGATGCATTTCTTCACGGTGGATTACAGCAAGGTTTTCTGACAGAAATAGTTGGGCCATCATCATCTGGCAAAACACAAGTAAGCTTTCCCAAATGGGTGAGATTATTTTGGTTGGTCCTGGTTAGCAGAGATTATTCAGGGTTTTGATTTTCATTTCAAGGAAGTAGATGATTTCGTTGATTTAATCGCCAGAATATTAGAGCGTGATTTGGTTATTATTATGATACCATCTGTGGTTTATCTAGATTTCGTAAAGTCTCAGGTTTGCTTGCTAGCTGCTTCAAATGTTGCAAAAACTTACTTGGGTAAAGTCATGTTCATAGACACGGGCAACTCTTTTTCAGCCAAACGGATTGCAGAGTTTGTCAATCAGAGTGCAGATCCTGTGCTGGCGAATGTATTAATTTTATTTCTCAAGCTGAAAATATTTCCAGTTTTCTTGTAGCATTAGTACATTGTTGTATTTAGTTTACAGCAGTCCCCAGGCAAGAAAAAATGTTGGATTTCCTAAAGTTATTTAAAACTGATTATGTATAACCTAGCTTAAGGTAGGGACTTTCTGGTCTTTGAGGTCAGCTTGTTTCATGTTTTTTCATTTGGAAATGGTAACTTATTCTGTTAGCTTTAGAAAATCTCTTTCTGCCATAGATAGTAATTTAGCATATATGTTTCCCCTATGAACTTTTTATGCATTTTCTTTCTTTCAAAATATTGTTCAGCTTTTACATATCTAACAAATACAAGGTGCTATTCTATTTTGCACAGGATAACGAAATTCTCCAGCAAGTATTGGACAATATAATCTGTCGCTCTATTTTTGATATATTCAAGCTGTTGGATGTGCTCCATGAATTATTGAAAAATCTTAACTATACGGTATACTATCACTGTCTTGATTATCCTCTTTGTCTCGTGCTTTTTTACCTGTGGTTAATATTCACAAATGGCTGTTATAGTGCAATTCAGAAGGATGTTTTATATACAGACAGGTCTTAACTTAAAGATGCTTATTGTTGACTCAATTTCCTCTCTTATTACACCAGTTCTTGGAGGGACTGGGACACACGGTATGTTATTCCCTAAGATTTTAGTAATTTGTTTTACATTTTTGTTTGTTGAATTAACATGTTTAGTTTGCATTATGAACGACGATTTAAATATACACATCTACATACATATTTGTCTGAAAATGCCTGCTCAAACTTCCTTATTTCATTATGTTGGGGGGGGAGCACATATTATGCGTACTTGTTACCATTTAGTTTTTACATGTTTACGGAAATAGTTAATGGAGAGTATATGCACTGCCAGAAAGTAAAAGGTTTGTGTTTGGTGAATAACACAGGACATGCTTTAATGGCTACAGCGGGATTTTTGTTGAAGAAGCTTGCACATGACCATAACTTAGCTGTTCTAGTAAGTTGACACTTACCATAACATGACTTTATATATATATATATGGAATCAAGATGATTTCTTTGTAAAGCTGTAAGCAAGTACTACGGGGTGTCCTAACTCACTGTAACTGGACTAACTTTGTTTCGAGTGTTGATCTTTCAGATAACCAATCACATGGTGGCTGGTGAAGGAGGTTTAACTAAACCAGCACTTGGTGAGAGCTGGAAGAGTATCCCGCATGTTAGGCTTATGGTATCTCGAGAACCTGCTAATAATAGCAGTAGAATGTCCGTGCTAATGCACCCTGCCATGGTATCTATCGTCCTTCAAATTTCTTTCATATGCTTTATTGAACTGATCATTTTGTACACAAGTAGGTGGACTCTTACCTGGGCTTCACGAAACCCCCGAGTTTGGCCTTATCTGAGCTCACTATCGCGGAGCCTGAACTCAGCCCTTATTGAAGTGCGAGCTTAGGCTGAGTTTAGGCCGTCTGAATTTAAATCAAGTCTTTGTAAAATGAAAAAGTAAAAAGAGAAGTATCATATGAAGAAGTCGATGAAAAGTGCATATTTCCGTTATTATATGCATTTAGTGTTATATTCGCTCAGTCCCAATTTATCTGTCCATATTTCCTTTTCAATCTGTTCCAATTTATCATATGAAGAAGTCGATGAAAAGCGCATGTTTCAGTTATTATATGCATTTAATATTATACTCCCTCCGTTCCAATTTATCTGTCCATATTTCCTTTTTAATCGGTTCCAAATTAGCTTACTCAAGTCTGAGCTCAGCTAGATTTCAGTTATTTAAATTGAAATGCTGGCTGATGAAGCCTGCAAAACCTATTGATAGTCCTATGTATGAGTTGACTTTCATTTCATTTATTGCTATATAGCTGCTTTAATTTATTCAGCTGGGAAAAAAAACTCCCTCAGTCCCGAATTGGATGTCCCATTTTCTATACAAAATGAATAAGAAATTGGACATTCAATTCCCGATGGAGGGAGTAGCTGTTTTAATTCTCACTAAAGATTTTAAGAAATTGGACATTCAATTCCCGACAGAGAGTAGTAATAAATTAAATTATTTTTTAAAAAAGTTTGCAGCATCTCACTTAAGGTTATATTATTTAAGTTTAATAAAATTGTCGCATATCTTACTCTTACTATTGCAGCAAGTGACATTGTTATTGTTGTTCCTCCTTCAGGCTATATGAGCAAGAGTGTAGTATGATATTCTCTGACTAATGGATATTATTGCTTTTACCTGAGATTTGGACAATAACACAGGTAAATAAACTGAAACCTCACAGTAGTTTGTACGTAGCTGCTTCGCTAAGGATTATGGAAATTCTACATTCAGTCATTGTCTCAAATAGTTCCTTTTAAATGGGTAAATGTCAAAACTTTATCATATGAAAGATAGAGAAAGAATTCCTCAATTAAGAAATGAGAACCACAAACACGTGGGCATATACCACTGGTCAATTTTTGTGGCGTTTTCGTTATATCTGAATAAGACTTTGAGTATCATGTGTATATAATTTATATTGAGCTAACTTATAAGTTCGTCTAAATTATTTTGTCCCATGTATTTGCTCATATGGTTAAGGAATTGATCTCGTCGGGCTAAATATCACGAGTTCATTTCTATCTATAGGATTGGAGCACAGGAGGACAGGAGTTAGCCTAACCTACATAATGGATTTACAAGCTCTATGTATCGTAAGAGTGATAGTTCAAATTAACAAAAGTTTCGAGGCCTAATGTCACCCTCCCCTTCCTTTCAACACTTCTATGGCTAACCATCTTCTCCAGAAAAAAAAACACAGGAATATCTTCGGCAGCCACCGGGGACCTTTGGCACTTCCGATCATCGGTCATCGTGAGAAAATCAGTGGAAGAAACCGTAAGTATTGGAAAAATCCATTCAAGTTTCGGTCCCGAAAGATTCTTGGAGGAGAAAAATTATGAATTGCTAACAAGTTTGATTGATGTTATGAGACAATATTTTGAGCTTCTACCCTTTAGGGACTGGAATGCCTTTGTCCACTGTTGTTGCAATGCTTTGAATAAGAGGTGCCAAATATATTTTGCATGGTGGGGGAAATAAGTGACCTTGATATGGATGAAAGGCCTGGGTTGATTGCTCCAAGGGTCAGATCTTATTTTTACTTGGTTCTAAAACCTTTGATTATGTTTTCTAGTCTAAAACAATTTTTTAAATCTTAAACAAGTCTAAATAATTTATAATTCTT
>JAOWBF010000034.1:4787870-4798465 GCA_028566175.1 Vinca major
ATCCTCTTTCGTATGAATTAGTCTTCACAAGAGGTTCCATGTTAGCAACCCTCATAAACCACAATCTATGCTCTCGGTGATAGAACCAACCCCTATTATGCCTGCAAACAAGTGTGGCGAGAAAGCTTGCCTTAGATGAAACGAAACGCTTCTAAATAATTAACAGCAAACAAGAGAACATCGATTAAAATACACGGAAGACATCAAGTATGTGCAGAAAGAAATGTTTCCTCAAGGAATACCTACTAATACATCAGTGGAATGATTAGAGAAAACTTACAATTCATTTGCTGCATATAATTGCGCCTCGTCTCTTGGCATGCTGCAGAAATAAAAGATTCGGGAGATAATTAATTCATTAGGATGGCCCAACAATAACTTCTCAAACTAAGTGACCAAGTGAATGCGAAGACGTAATCAATATACAATGCACATATTACCTGTAAAAGATGTAAAACAATGTGTCTAACTGAAACTTTGAGGAGTAAGCTTGCTGCAGTCAGAAAATATTTACATATTAGAACCACTTAAGAGCAAAAGCCAACTATATAAAGATAGAAGCGAAGGCTCACGCTTAGAGGAGGTGGTTGTTTAGCAAAATAACAGTGTGGCACAGTGAATTCTGGATCTCCCTTGGCAGGTTCATCAGACCACGGGGAACCAAATGTCTTGTGAAGATTTTCGGTAGAGTTCAAATTCAAGCCAAGAGTTGTTAGATCAATTCCAAGTGCAAGAGATGTCAAATCAGGATCACTCATTCTTATCACACTTAATAAACCAAGCAACCCAAATGGATCGGGAGCGGTGGGTGCTGTTTGTAGAGACTTCATGCTTTGGTCCCTATATGGCTGACTTGCGGATGGCATTTGTTGCAAACGGAATTGGGATTGACTCTGGTGCTGTTGATATTGCTGGATAAGTTGATCATATGACCCCATACCAGAAACTGCATTTGGAGAATTAAGAGGCCTTAATCCTATCGCCGGGTGTCCGGCACTCTGAGGCAAAACATAACAGAAGATTTTAGACAATTTTTATGAAGAAACCATATAAACTTACTTCTCCTGATAAGGCAACCATTTTCAAACATACAACATTCTAGATTTGAATTTTCCACGAGCAAGACACTAGGAACTTCAGCTTCAAGCTCACACCTTCAGACTTGCTTAAAACACATATAGACAAGCGAGGAGAAAACAAAGATGAGATCGCAAAGTCTACAGGGAACACTAAAAATAAAATTAACTTGTTTTTTTTTTCTTTCGGAGTTGTATTGTTCAATGTTGCACATTGGAAAATGATTAGCAAAAAAATTAATTTAACACATTTATCAAAGTGAATCATGAGTTCACACCTAGCATAAGAGTATGATACCTTAAATCCATGCCATGAATAGCAACTTAATTATAAGTCCAGGATTTCCCTCAACTAATTACTAAATTTAATGAGATCCCAACAGTAGGAATTTTCAATATACTTTGCATGGGTGCACAGACATACCTGCTGGTGATAGGTTGAATGTGACGATGGAAACATATCAGATCCATGTAGATGGAGTAAATCTTGGTTGTTCATACTTGAAAAGGAGACATTACTGCTACTCACTGATGGCGTATGTTGCTGCTGTGGGCGATGAGATGAGTATGTTCCCCCAAGGTTGAAACCAGCAGATCTTCCCACCTAAGTTATATGTATCTTAAGGAATAATTAAATTCAACTGAATAATTTAGCGCATCAAAGCACAGATGCGGAAATTTTTGCAATAAAACACTCACGGAAAACTGCTGAGATTGCATCATGGAAACAGAACTGTCGTGGAGTTGTTCTTTCTGTTGTAGATCCATTCCAAATCCGGCATTGCCACCTAATAAGAACAATATAAAAGGTAAAAGCTACTTCGGAGGCAAGTGCATTTTTTAACATCTTTAAAAAGTAGTGCATGGTAAACCAATAGGGAACATCCATGGTCATGACTCAAACAATGTCCAAGAAAGAGAAGAAAAATAATCCATAAAAAGTTACCAAAAAGCAGAACAAAAAGGAGCAAGAATAAACGAGGACAATCTCCATATTTCCCAGACTGGTATTAAAATATTGGAAAATCAACCCCGGTAGCCAACTTGAAATAAACATGCTTTCAAGATATTTTGTTTTGAAAAGAAAATCAATCTTAAGATCTCAACCATGAGCAATTGGTAGGAAATGAAATCACATCCATTTATGTCAACCAGAAAAATGTTCTAAAAGGTCAACTAAAGTGATATAAAATCCAGAGCTTGCAACCCTTAACGGGCATATTGATAAAGCTATATTTTACCATTATTTTGGACTGTTTTCCTATTTGGATTAAGCTTAATTGAGATAAAATAGTGTATTAATAAGTGAATTTGTATTTATATATCTAAAAATCTTCTTGTGAATTTTATTTGCAAAATTATAGATTAATTCACTAATTTTCTAATATTTGATACAGGTTAAAGGGCATTTTGGACATGAAAGAAAAAGAAGATTATATTTGGCATGTGCTAAAATGCCACCGATTCCAACTTGGAATAGAAGTTGAAGATTACTATAATTCCAAATTAGAAGAATCCTGAAAAGAATTGAACCAGGAAAGCATGAGAAGAGAAAGGAAAAATAATATATTTAATTCCAAATGGGAATCAGATGAGGAAAAGGAGTCCAAATTGATATCAAATTCATACTACTTGTTTTGATTCCAACGCCTATACAAAGGAGCAGTGCACAACTTAAAAAAGCCCTCCCTTGTAGATACAACAATTCAAGGCTCGGCTAGGCTTGGGGCAGAGAACAAAGGATCAAGGAGCTTGGAGATTGGGATCGTTTCGTCATCAAGCTACTTCTTTAGTTTTATTTTTATTTTCGTTTATGGTTATTTTTAGCTAGAGTTTCTACCTTCTTCGAAGGTCTAAACTTTTATGGATATATTTGATTTCTATTAATTTATGTATGTCGATAATATGGTTAATTGTTATTATTTTGTTCGTAATGCTTGCGATTTTTTGATCAATTATTGCATGAATCTAAATTTCTTCTAGCGGCTGAGAAGTTATGGATTTGATTGGATCGGGAATAATAAAATTAACTGGAGATAGATTCGATTTCCACAGAGTTTTATGCGGTTTTATGTCTTAAAATCACGTAGAGATACTACTGATTTATTCTCTAAAGCTAAGAGCTTTTCGCCAAGAGATTGAATCTAGCTTATATTCGGGAATTCTACCATTAACCTAGTTTAGACAAAAACTAAGGAATCATTTATTTTCTATAAAGGAGTAGACTGGATTTGAAATGTCTTGGTCCATTCATTCTATTTATTTTTATCTTAATATAAATTGCATCTTTACTTTATTTTAATTGTTATTCATGATTAGTTTTAATTAATTAATTCATATTATTTTGGTTTAAGTTAGGTTTAAATAACATAATTTTCCAGTTAAATAAACAATCTTCGTTGGGACGATCTTGTACTTATCACTTTATTACTTGTTGATATTTGTGCACTTGCAAATTTCACATCACATATGTCAGCAACAAGTGCAGGAAAACTATAGCTAGAAAGAAACCTTGTTCAGGAAACATTACAAAGATCAAGCTAAAAACGGTGGACCAAGCATAAGATAAAACATAAAAACAAGAGTAGCCACCTTTAAAACCTGGTAAAGCTGGAAAATCTTCATTTTGAATGCTAAATTCCTGATTTTGTTGAACGATAGGACTAAGACCTTGTTTCCGCAAGGAACCTGGAAGTTTATGAGCCACTTTAGCAGTCTAATTGTGCAACTAAAGTGCCTGCCAAAATTACCAAGATAAAAGGTTAAGTGACTAATTACCCAGTTGTCCTTGAGACCCACCAGCAGAATTAGGGCGACTGGACAGTTGAGGGAAATCATTGATATCAAAGGGGGTGCCATCATTTGCATTTACATCATTCATCATTCCCATAGAGTTTAGATTAGCTTGCATTTGACCTCCCATGGAGTTTATATTAGCTTGCATTTGACCACCACCAGCATTATAGGAATTCCCCAGCATAGAAATCACCTGCGGAGAAGCTGAGTTCGGAAACAATCATCAAGCAGAAGAGGAATAACCAGTAATCAAGAAATAAAATCTCCAGGTTTTTACAAATTGAACCAGATTTTAAATTAAACCTTTGCCTTCTCTTCCCAGACCCAAACATCAACCATTTTGATAATTAACGAATTTCTCTGAGCAAATATTCAATTAACAACAATATTCAATCTCACAAAATGCAATTTCTCTGAATGATATTTATCATGCAGCAGCTTTCTCATTCAAGGAAACTTTGTTTAGGCATAGCAAAAAACTACTCCACAATAATATTGGTTTTTGTATAAAAAAATAAAACCTATAAATAGCATCAAGTGTTACTAAATGGATCCTCTAGTACGAAGAAGGAAACATGGCCTCTGGGTGTCTGTTATTGTGTGTTTAATTTTCGGTCCATTTGCAAGTGAAGAGGGATGTTAACCTGCGCGCACAGAGAGAGAAAGAGAGAGGAGCACCTCCGATGTCATAATTTTAAGTCTTCCGAACTGAAAGCCTTATCTAGAAGTCAAAACCCATTCTAGGTACGATAGCCAAAGTAATTACATACATGTAATTATCCGTATATACGGTTTTGTATCTGAACCAGATACCTAATTGGCTCATTCCTACGAGATGAATGGAACACCGAACACTCAAACCAGACATAGTTACAAGCTGATATTCTTATTTTAACAAACACTGGGGTGTTCATGAAAAATCGAAACCGACCAAACCAAACCAATCTAAACCGATTTTTAGGTTTGAGCGGTGCATTGGATTGGTTTCGATTTGGACTAAATTTATACCGAATTTTCGGTTTGGTTTAAATTTTTTCATAATCCAAACCGAATATACATATATATACACACACACACACACACACACATATATATTAAAGAACTCTTTTGTAAATAAAACATATTGAACTTCTTATTTATACCACATGACAAGCAAGCTCTTCAAATGCTAAAGGAAGAGATTGAACAGTCATCTGTTGTTTGTGGTTTTAGATTCACCTGAAGTTTTTGTTTTACTTTGAAACTAATAATGGTGTAATTTTTGTATTTTTTGCTTTTTTCCTTGTAGGATAATTTTTCAGTAATTTGTTTGAAGTTCAAGAATCAAGATCGAGAATTTATGTTTCATTAATTTGTTTTTTTGTTGTGTTTAACTTGTGAAAAACAATAGACATATTTCTTTATATTTTTAGTAGCTAGGTAATAGTTATATAAAAAAAATTATTTTATTTTTACTTTATATTGAAGTTCAAGAAATTTATGTTTCATTATTTTGTTTTAGATTGTGTTTAACTTGTAAAAGAATAGTCTTAATTTCTTTATATTTTTAGCAGCTAAGTAATTATATTAAAAAATATATTTTATTTTTACTTTATAATCAATATATTTTGTATCTCCCAGAAACCGAACAACCAAACCAAACCGATACAAACTGAATGCATCGATTTAAGATTTTGAATGGTTTGGATTGGTTTCAAAATTTTCAAACCGAATATTTCGATTTGGTTTAAAAAAATGTGTAAAACTGAACCAACCCGAACCATGAACACCCATAGTACGTAGTGGGGAGAGAAATGTGTGAGTTAGTGGGTGGTTCCACTAGCACCACTTGATGAAGAGTTCATCAAAACACACACAATTCACTCTCATTCCCTCATACATTCTTCTAGTCGAAATTAAGAGTGAAATATTCTCTGAATTTTTGCTCTCTAGAGTACACTCTCATGAACACAAAAATAGAAAGATAAATTGTTTTTCTTGTCTCAGATTTCCGGTTTTAGATTTCTATATCAACGAATCTCTTAAAGGTCGTCTTCAATGTTCGCAGCTTTCGTGACTAGTATCAGAGGCTCAAGGAACAAGCTCAAGGTTGATCATGTGGATACTGGCAGAGACGGGAGTCTGAAGGCTGTCGTTGGTGGCTCAAAATAGCAGAATCCGAGCAATATCGTAATTCGTATCACAAGGTACTGATACTTTCTTTTGAATAGATCATTTGAAGGAACGGAATTCCATTTTACTTTACCCTACATTTATTTGGGAACTCCGAATTTTTTATTTCAGTGGTACCAGAGCCTATCACGAGAACCTAATTATTTTGTTTATTTGTTATCGTGCTTTTCGTAGTCGGAAAATACATGTCACGGGATTTTTTTTACCTTTTGTACAACCTCTGGGAAGTCGTTTAAGTGTTAAACGAATACCGGAACGAATTGTTGATTCGTGTTTTTGGAATAATTCGATTGGAAGAAGTTCGCGGCAGACTGGATATGTTCTAGAAATTAGGATTTTGCTACTGTCTAGAATTCAGCCGACTGGTGAGCAATCACGGTAGACTGAAGCTAGTCTTATGTGTATATATGGAGGTGTTCACTATTTCCATTAATTATAAAAAAAAAAAAAATAAGTGTGAAATGACCATTTTACCATTTGTTTTTGATAAGCTAGTCAAGAATGCATAATTTGAGAAAGAAGAAAAATACGAAAAATGCAAATATAACATACTGACAACATGTGTTAATAGTCCTAGGGCACTACTAACACACTGAACTTGAATCGGCGAAGAATCGAGACAAAAAAAGCATGTGATACTCTGTCAAAAGCCTTCTTCACATCGAGCTTCATAGCCATTTTACCCCTGCGCACCTTGCAATTAATCGGCCGCACTAACTCTTTAGCCAACAAGATGTTATCCGAGATGAGTTGCCCTTTTACAAACCTGATTGATTCGTAGAGATCAGCTGTGGAAATATCAGTGACAACCTCAGAGATAGGACTTTTGAAATTATTTTACTTGCAACGGTACATTGAGAGATAGGCCGGAACTCGGCGAAAGGACTAGGATTTGATGCCTTTGGGATAAGGACAATCAACAAGCTTCCCATAGACTTGGAGATGGTTCGCCCCGCCAGAAATCACCGTCATCCCGATGTACATCCATCGCAACTACGCTCCAATCAGTGTGGAAAAAAACCCCCATAAATCTGTTCGGGCCCGTTGCACTTTGCCGATCCAATTCGAAAATTGCGTCCTTCACCTCATTCATTGTAGGTAAGGTCGAAAGAATTCTATTGTCTTCCTCTATGACCAAGGATGGTATCACATCCATCATGCTTGCGTACTCGGCGACTGAAGATATTATCAACAACCTGTTTTCTCCGTAGTCAAGAGCCATTCCCCATTCTCGCTCAAATATTTTGTTATATTTAATTTCTTCCTGCGATATTACAAAAGCGTGCAAATATTTAGAATTTGAGTTACCTTCCGATAGCCATTTAACACGGGACTTTTGCTTCAAAAATATTTCTTCCATGAGCATGCAATGGGAGTAATCTGCTCACGCCCTCATAAGCGCATCACCACGCAATGAAGAAGGGTCTCCAAGAAAATCAAGCTCAACTACAACCAGAGCCTCCTTGGCCTGCCTAATATTTGTGTGAACATCGCCAAATGCCTCTTTGTTCCATATAGCTAGTGTCAATTTTAATTGCTTCAATTTCTCCATTAAGACCACCATACTACATTCAACATCCAATGCCTAGCTGGCTACCACAACCTTATTAAAGTCTCGGTGTCTAGGCCACATCGTTTGGTAACGAAATGCTGACTTCCCTTTAAGAATTGATAGCCGCGCAATCACTTGTAGAGGGCAGTGGTGTGATGATGCGCGATGCATGTGCTCCAACTTGTTATCGGAGAAGAGCGAGTTCTATTGTGTATTGACCAGCACTCTGTCATGGCGCCAAAGAAAAGGCAGTGAGGCGCTGCGACAGCAAGTGAATGGGCTGCTCGTGTAAGGTACTTCTAACAGCCCACAATTATGTATTGTCTCAGAAAACTCTTAAATGGGGAGCGAGGCCGGAACTGATCCAAAGCTTTCTGACTAGCGCAAAACCACATTAAAGTCACCACAACTAGCCAAGGGGTATCATAGGCAGAAGCAAAAGGTAAGAGGACCTCCCACAAAGAGCGCCTTTGCATATATTGACACTTAGCATAGACAAAAGTAAAAAATAGAGAGTTTAATGAAAAATTGTTCACTTTAGCGTGAACGTACTGTTGAAAATCCCACAACAACTCAAGGTTCATATTAACCATATAAAATATAAAAAACAATCTAGATATTTTACCATAACAAAAGTCGAATCCAAGTCGTGAGACAAGAATTGGAAATTCTGAAAGTTGGAGCATTGGCTCAAGCAAAACAAGAAGCGATAAACTATGATCTCGCTTCAATTGTTTCACCCTCTCTAAATTAGCATCATTCCCAATTCCCCTTATGTTCCATATAAATAAATCCGTAAAAAATCAATAAAAATCATAAGAGATGAGGGTTGTCCCTTAGATTCAAAGGTTACCCCTTTACACGATTTGCGTGGACTTCCAAATTTTGATAAAAATCATAAGAGACGAGGGTTGCTCCTTAGATCCTTCTCCTTGCCTTATGGTTACATTTCATCGATGATCTGAAGAGGATAGCTACTCAAATCCACCACAATACTTGCACCTATTTCTTTCTCATCAAACAAGTCTCCCCGCTCATTTAGAACCTCGTCCAGCCCCTCGAATCTGATGTATTACCAAACTTTGTGAGAAGTCTGTAAAATCCTTTCAGCCATCCCAAGCTACATCCGGCGATATCGACTTCGAGCTGCGAAAAGAAATGGAACAAGCGTTGTGCTGGATAGTTATTGGAGACATCGTGCTCATGAACAATTCTTAATCGTCTAGAATCCCTTTCGCCCTCGTCTTAGGATCTTATTTAGGCAATCCAATTCTAATGCCAATGTTATCCATCACTTGAATTATTGGCTCGCAATCCTCATAGGAGACAGAGAGCAAGCAATCAATTTAGGTGAAGGATTAGCCGCCTCCTTCCCTGTCTACTGATTTAGATGATTCCCCCGTCTCATATGTGGAAATTATATTCATAGTAAGAGAATGAATCTTTTTCATCGATACAGTCACCTCCGCAACCTCAATCCGGGCAATCCCCCTGACTGTGCCTTAAGAGTCCCCGGAAAAGGTATTGTTTTATTGGATTTCAAAACCCTTGTCCGCCTTCCATTGTTTCTACATTTTCGGATTCTTCAAAATCCGGGCTGGGGCTTTGACATCACCCATAGGCACCACGACGTTTTCCCTAGCCGACTCATTCCTTGTGCATGAACCATTATAGTGGCCAATTTTCCAACAAATCAAACAATAATCAGGGAGATTTTCGTATTCGATGCTTTGCCAAAGTCCATTGACAGATCGTGCATGTGAAATCCATACCCTTGTACATAACGGCTTAAGCAAGTATGCCTCCACAGAAGCCCTAGCAATACTAGGACGTGTGACATTCACCGTCGTCTCATCAAGAACTAGCGGCGTACCATAAGCTTGGGCAAGAAAAAATATAATATTTGTTAAACAAATGAATCGGCAGCCCCTTGATGCGAACCCAAATTGGCACAATTGAGGATTCCAGCAACGATGTTCAAATCATTTACATGTACATGCTTCTATATAGGATGTTCAAGATCATATCAATATCGATGGAAATTCCAACTTTTTATCCGAAGAAGTCGGTTGTTCACAATAAATTTCGAATCATAAACATATTAATTATATCAAATAATATTAAATTTCAAAATACTAAAAATAAATAAATTTATAACTTTAAATCTATGCACGTCTAATGCACAATTAAAAAAGTTACTTTTGGTTAAGAATAAGTCTATAATTTCACTCGCATGAATCAAGTCCAAACGTATACCTGAAAATGTTAACGAGCCACAAATCGATGAATCAAAACCTGAATAATTAAGAAGAATAAGAGAAAAATTAAAAACGGTCAAAGCCAAGAATAATATCTAGATTCTTTGTAAACAACGGGAAAGGGGAAACCAAACACTTTACCAATTTGCTAGGGGAAAAGCGAATGATCACCAAAACAAATTTTAGAAATTTTGGCGGGGCATCAAATCTCGAAACATACCTTAAATGTCTAAGATCCACATGCTTATGAGTGAAAACCAAAATAATTAGAAGAACAAGCAAAAAGGTTAAATGGCCGAGAGCAGGAAAAGATCTGTAAACCAAATAAAGAGAACAATCAACGGCTTCATAAATTTAATGCTAGGACATAAGTAAATGCCACTGTAAAAATATTCTAGAACATCCGGTGGCAACATGTAAGTATAAAAACATACCTAAGAACGTCAAAGAGCCAAATTCAACGAATGAAAACCTAAAAGATTTGGAGGAACATTAATAATAAAAAGGGATGAGAGCAGGAATAATGAACTAAATTGGAAGTTCATCATAAAATCTATGTATATAAATGGGATGATGACGAAACAAGGTCTGAGAAAGACTTCTTGGGCCAAGTTCCGCCACCAACTGGTGGTGCCTGTTAGTAGTGCCCTAGGACCATTAGCATATGTTGTACGTTTTTATATCTTTTGAGCATGTATTTGAATAGTTAATTTTGCTTTTGATTATCAAATGTGTGATTTG
>JAOWBF010000034.1:4901874-4915969 GCA_028566175.1 Vinca major
GACCACATAGAAATCCTATATTGATTCATGTAGCCGACCCCAATTACTTGGGATTAAGGCTTTGTTGTTGTTGTTGTTAATATTATTTTATCACAATGTATTACTGCTATTTGCTCCTGTTAGTTACTTGCTGTTGATAAGAGTAGAGAACAATATTGATACTATTGAATTTAGTAGTTTTGGGTGCATTAAACTGCATTGGATGTAGCTTTTTAGAAGTAGAGGAGTACTTTGGTTTGAAGGATTCAATCACGCGAATTCTGAATGTTTTCAGCATTTGAAATAGATTCAAATGGCTGTAAAATTTAAAGTATGAGAAACCTATAAGGTGAATTCGTTTCCGGATCTTAGATGGTCTTTCAATGCAAGGGACAAAAAAGCTTCTATTTAATCAACATTGTTGTCAGTGTTGTTAAGCCTCAGGCTCGAGGGATATCGCCTCAAAATCTCAGGCACGCTTCAAATTAGTGAGGCATGCACCTTGAAGAAAAGGCTCCATGCGCGCCCGAAATTAATCTGATTCAGGCGCGTTTTGTAATTAATCTGATTCTAATGAGTGGTTTGCTTGGAGAGTTAGAAAATTATGAGCGAGTATTTGAAGATTATGATTTAACAAACTTTTTTACCTTTCATTAACACCTCCTCACTACATAAAGTCGGGTCGCTGCTCTCCAATCCACCTTGATTAGAAAACACTTAGCAACTTACTCTTTGTTAAGTACAATAGAGCTTTACTTCTTCGGCACACATTGTAGGATGAAATAAACTGTATCTCGTTGAACAATATTGGTGATTGTAATGAGTGGTTGGTTGGAGAGTTATAAAGTGAGGATTTGGTGTTTGACGATTCAGATTTTCCTGGGTCTTAGGTTTCTGGGGCATCAGGAGTAAATGAAGGTCAAGAGGAGCTAGTACTTCTCATTCTCGATCTTCACCTCTAATTTAAGAGTATTATCTTCTTCATCTGTCTCTACCTTTGATGAGAATAATGAAGATGTGAAAGAAGAAGATTCTCCCTTGGATAAGAGAATCAACTCGAAGACATTGATCTTAAAGATGATTCTAATGATTAGGGGCATTAGCCTTTTATTTGTTTTGCTTTATCTAATATATTTTTTTGTTCTAGGGGGAACTATATTATTATGGTTATTTATTATTATGTTTTGTCTAAATTTGCATGCTACTAATATATATAATAATATTTATTCAAGGTGGTTCCCCTTTTTTGCGCCTCAAGGCTCCAAGGTGCGCCTCAATGCCTTGACAACACTGATTGTCGTTAAAGGAATCGAATCAATATTCTCTGCAGCTAGAGTTTCTTTCTAGAACTAATCTGCATGTAGTCAACATTGTTCCAAATTCAAACATTCCATATATTTACCTGTTATGGCATGTGTATTTCCTTTTCGTGATTGTCTTGAATTCAATCATCTATACATAATAAATATTACTTTCGTCATCTGAATTCTGGATCAATTTAGCTTCTGTGGTACAATCTACTTCCATACGGTATGTCAACTAATCTGATACTAACTGTTAATGTTTGCATATTTTCAGTTAAATGCTGACAAGAGCCCTTTTCAGCGGACATTCGTTAATCAGGTATGTGCTCACTAATTGCTAACTTAATATTCTATATGTAATTTCTTGGGCCTTTGGGCATAAGCTTTTAAAGAAACTACATGTTTGTGCATCTTGCCGCTGCTGGAGATAACATATTCACTATTGGATTACTTATGATAAGAGTAAAAGGAGAGAATAGATTGCCACTATAATATAATCTATTTTACTGGTGATTATTCCCGTTGTTTGAAATGTTTTCTCTAGCACTTTTTTCTGTAGTTACCCTAGATGATATTGTTAAATGAACCATATGGCTATGTTATCATGCCAATCTAAATACCAGTTGGTGTTACTGCAGAGATAAAAGAACTTTCCCGCATATGAGTTTCTTTTCACAATTTTCGGATATGACCTTGCTACTTGACTAAACGAGCTTGTCAGTCCATATCCTTATATCTTTTCTTGATGTATTAGTTATTTACATATATATAACTCTTTTACTTTTTTACCTGAATTGGGTTATCTATCCCTGAAATTTCCCATGAAAAAATTCTATTGGTAGTTTGAAACTTCTGTACTGGAATTTGAATTGTAAGTTCTCGGCCCACTCTTGTTTGAGCTTCAAGATCACAACTTATTATGTTTCATTTTTCTCTGTTATGGTTGTTCTTTAAATCACAAAAGCTACAGTATGATAGAAGGAGCATGAAGAGAAAAATAAGGGTGCATCATATAGTAGTGAAATGTAAATAAGATTAGTCATCTGCTATGTAACTTTAGTGCGCTTCTTTTGGGTTTATTACTTATTAACTGGCTACCCTTTTAGGTTACATTCTTGTCAAATGCCTCGGTAGAAAGCACCTATCTTTGTTTTAACAAAGTATAATAATGAGTTTTCAGTCCGTAGGGGTGCTTCATAACTATCCTAACTCCTGAGATAAATCATGAATTTTATTTTTTTCCTTTGGGTTAAGAAAAAGAATTTTGATTTTTGGTTCCTTTTATACATGGTATACTCTTTCACAGGTGAAAAGATGTGCAGAAATGTCGAGAAAGCTACGATTTTTCAAAGATCAAATACATAAGGCTGGTCTACTGCCTTCTCCTCATCCTGCTTCACAACCAGATCTTGAACTAGAAGACTTGGAGGTTTGTTCAATAACTGTTATTTTTGTCTTGTCACATACAAATAAATCTGTTTGTTGCGATTGCCTCTAATCTTGATGAGAGATTTTCGGTTGAATCCATGAGAATGCTAATGTTGTTGTGCTTTTCCTTAGGTGCAACTGGCAGAGCATGAACATGAGCTAATTGAAATGAATTCCAATGGTGAGAAACTTCGACAAACATATAACGAGCTGCTAGAGTTCAAACTGGTGTTGCAGAAGGTACATGGCTTATTTCGTGATCTTGCTAAATATTTTATATGTGATGAATGATTCCATGCTTTAACAACAAGGTGCAATGATGTTAAATATGATTCACTTATTGTAGAGCATTGTAAATTGGGAAATGTGTTTATGTATAGCAGAACTGGCCTTTGAATAAGAAGGAAGCATTAGAAGAGTGTTATCCTTGAAGAGGGTTCCAGAAATATACTTAATGAGTTGTGAATGCTCATATTTCCTGCCTATGGAGAATCTCTTCAACTTAATTCCTTCACAAAATGTTCTTGAACTCCTCTGTCCCATTGTTATGTTATTACGTTGTAGGATAACATTTTCAACTCGTTAATGACCTCCCTTGAAGTTACATAATAGGGATCACAGCTTTTTTATTCAGTTGGTGAGTAAGAGAATGTATTCTTGCAACTTTTGAGGCTTCAGGTGACATAGGATACTGCAATTTTCTCTTCTTAGTAAAACATCATTAATTCCATTAGGAAGTTTACAAATGCCTCTGTATAGTTGTCTTTCTGATCAACTTGGCGGGTCCTAAATCCATATGCGTTCTCCTTCTATCATCTCTGTCTATTTGTTTCTGTTCTTGATAATAAACATTTTCGCCCTCTTGGAGAAATGAGCAACATTGAGTTTTATGATGTACAAATTCAGGCAAGCGACTTTCTTGTCTCAAGTAGTAGTGATGGAACGGTGCTAGAAAGAGAAATGGATGAGAATATTTACTCCAATGATGACTATGCAGATACGTCATCACTGCTTGAGCAGGTGATCACTTGCATGTGTGTCTGATTTATTTTCTCTCTCTAAGATATTATTTTACAGTTTTTATTCACTATTTTGCTTAATGTCACTGTCTTGATTAATTTGTAACATTTTGAATTTCCTTTTCAGGAGATGCAACCTGAGCCATCAAATCAATCTGGTGTGAGATTCATTTGCGGCATTATCTGTAAATCCAAAGCTCTTACATTTGAACGCATGCTATTTCGTGCTACTAGGGGTAACATGTTTTTCAACCGGGCACCTGCTGATGATCAAATTATGGATCCGTTATCAAATGAAATGGTAAAGTTTTTCATTTATCAGAATATCCTAGTAAGATTCATTTATTCATCACTCTCTATTTAGGGTGGAGGAATGAGGGTGTGAGAGGTAGAGCGAGGCCTAGGAAGGTTTGGACCAAAGTAATAAAGGGTAATATTACTTCGTTAGATTTGGGCGGGGGATTATGGTCTTGGATGGAAAGGAACGGAGTTGATATATTCATGTGAACGAGCAAGCGTGATTCTTCCTTTTGTTCATGTAACCGACCCCAACCATTTGGGATTAAGGCTTTGTTATTGGTGTTGTATCACTCTCTGTTTGCATGCTCTATTTCATTTGTAACCTACTTGACCTTGAAGAGGGCAATAGACAAAGAAAAATGCTATGGATATGCTTGTACAAAAATAGAGGATCTGACTGAATTTCATGCGATACTCGTGAATGCTCTTATTCATTTTTGAGTGTAGGAGCTCGTAGGCATTTCTTTTGCTGCTCCTTTACATGTCTGGCTTCCTAGATAATGCTTCCATATAATTAATTGAAGTTTTGGCTTTTTACAGGTTGAGAAAACTGTGTTTGTGGTGTTCTTCTCTGGTGAGCAAGCAAGAACAAAAATACTGAAAATATGTGATGCATTTGGTGCTAATTGCTACCCTGTTCCAGAAGATACAGGCAGAAGAAGGCAAATAACACGAGAAGTAAGGATTCAAAAGGATTGCCTAATCTGAACTTCATCATGTTTTGAGCAAAATAAAATTTGAAAATTTATTCCGTGAAATTCTCATTTATCTGTGCGTTAATTGAGGTACACTAAATCTTGTGGAGAATAAGGAAAACGTTTCTTCATTTTGATGTCAAGTCATGTGTACTTAAGGGTGCATTGATGGTTTTCTGTTGAAAAGTTTTCATTTTTGTGGGGCAAATATGTTAAATTCTTATGCATGTTAGAACTACAGCTGATATATCATCCACCACCTACCTGCAGGTTTTGTCACGTCTAGCTGAGTTAGAAACCACCTTGGATGCTGGATTACACCATAGAGATAAGGCTTTAACCTCGATAGGCTTTCACCTTTCGAAATGGATTAATATGGTGGGATGTTGCTACTTAGCTGATTTCTTTGGTGGAGAGGGAGGGTTAAGTTCTGCTATTTTCGCTTAATCTGAGTTACTGGATTTTCTTTTTGGAATTTATTTTCTAGGTTAGAAAGGAAAAAGGTGTCTACGACACATTAAACATGCTCAACTTTGATGTTACAAAGAAGTGCCTTGTTGGTGAGGGCTGGTGTCCCATATTTGCAAAACCTAAGGTGCTTTCTCCTGTTTTTAATTTTGTTATTTCCTCTTGTATGATATATGCAATTTCCTCCAGTATTGTCTTGTGTTTGCTTTCTGAGAGTATATCCTATGATAGATTCAAGAGGCTTTGCAACGGGCAACATTTGATAGCAGTTCACAGGTGGGAATAATATTTCATGCAATGGATGCTGTGGAGTCTCCACCGACCCACTTCAGGACCAACTATTTCACAAGTCCATTTCAAGAAATTGTTGATGCATACGGGTAAGCTACTTTTTTTTGTGTGTAGAGGATTGGAGAAAGTCTCTGCCTCCTATTATATTTTTAGTAGAACATGCTGATAATTATTTGGTTTCTTCAATTATATATCAGTGTTCACTACTTATCTCCCAAAATCTTATTTAAATTGTTAAATATTTAATGTGAAAGTTGCTGTTTACCAAAAAATAAGTGACAAGAGCTTATAAATACTGTCACAAATTGGAGGTTCTGCCGGTTTATCATCTTCATCTCATTCTGACCCTTTGTCAGGGATTGGCCCAACTTTTTAGGCAAATAATTTATGTTCTTCAATGGTAAAAAAAAGAAAAAGAAATAGTTTTGAACTTTGGGGTAAAACACTAAGCAAAAAGGTGAGTGTGCTTAGTTTTAAGTAGGAATGTTTGTTTGGGGTTAGTTAAATTAACTTTTAATCAATGGAGGAGAACTAATACAAAGTAAGGTTTTGGTTTTTGCCATCTGCTTATTTGCTAAGAAAAACTGAATTAACTTTATTGCTCATTTAATTATAGATAACTCTATGGTATTAAAAAAAATTGCAAAAGATAACAGAGTTCTATCCAGTTTCTTTCTATTTCAGAACTACCAGATTTTTTTTCTCCTATAACAACTCTAAAATAGAAAGAAACTGGAGAGAACTCTTTGCTATCTTTTGGTTTCTTCTTCTTCCTTTTTTTTGTGAATATTTTTTATCCTGATTCCCTTTGCCTCAATTTCTTGCTTTGCATGTCTTTTCTAACTGCAAATGAGAGGTGTTTTCTGGATGGCCAATATATTTCACATACTAATGCAACAATCTGCTCTGTGCAGTGTTGCTAAATATCAGGAGGCAAATCCTGCTGTTTATACTATTGTTACATTTCCATTTCTTTTTGCCGTGATGTTTGGAGACTGGGGTCATGGAATATGTTTGTTATTGGGAGCATTTGTTCTCATAGCCCGTGAAAAAAAGCTTAGTTCTCAGGTATGCTTTATAAGTCTTGTTAGGGTTTCAAACTTGTTAATTTTTTCTGAACTTTTATTCTGTGATGCTTTATCCATTTCCCTCTTGGTGTGTGGGTATGTATCTGTTTTAACCAACCTAAAAAATTTCACATCTTTCTTATTCCAACATTATCTGGTTGAGTAGAGAATGTATTTGGCTAATTTTGTGCTTCAGGAATTTCAAGCATATCTATTGAGAGTAAAGCTGAGTGAATGTTATCTTCTTGGAAAAATGTTACTTGGTATTGGATTTCCTGACAGGATCAAGTTTTTGTGTGTGTGTGTTTGAGAGAGGGAGAGGGAGAGGGAGAGGTAGAGAGGGTTTGATGCTATGTGATATTGGTATTAATGATTTCAACAAAAAAAACTAATTAAGAGTGTCTAGTTTGGAAGACTTTCTTGGACGTGTGAAATCTGCGGAGAAAGGGCTGAAAAATAACATCCCTATTTCTCTTTCAAAGGTAGCTTAGTTTTCAGGCGAGACCAGGGCGAATAGTCAGTGCCAAGTAGGTGATCTGTATCACATAGCAGCAAGTCATCGAGTGCCAAATTCAAGCTATCTTTATCTTCATATTTCTTATCATAATATTACTAAGGAGCATGCAGTTCTTGTAGTGAGATGTGAAAGTTGGTATCAAAGATTTTACTTCAAGCTTTGATGCCGTTATAGAAAGTGAGATGGCGAGGTACAATTTATGACTTCATTTAGAAGAAGAATTTCCTTTCTCTGTCTCTTTGGTGTATACCAAGATAAAAAAGTTAGGCATTTGATGTTTCTCCTCAAGCATAATCCTATTAATGTGGAGATGAACCACGAAATTCAGAAGTTGACCTGGTCTTCCTCACCTCTTTTGGTAACCACCCACAGGTTAAAATGAAAAATGAATGAGAAAATTGTATATGTTTTCAATGATCACCATAGAAATGAATATATCAACTGCCCTATGAAAGTCAAAATCCAAATAACCCCATTTGCAATATTAGTTGTACTCGCGCTTTGGTGAGGCAATTTAGGATCTTTTTGTGCATCTCATTTTACCGTTTGGTGACAGTTAGAAGTGCATTCTGAAGTTGTCCATAAGAGAGCCAGACAACAGAAGGATCAATGTCAAATTTTCAGAAATCGTTTAGGGTGACTTCCCATTGCTGTAATTAACATTAGTGGCAAACTGCTGATGCTTTATGCTTTTAAAGACTTTGATTAGTTTGCAGTGTTGGAAACTGAAGTTTCCGGATGATATGCCAATTTATTTCATGCATGTTGACTTTATATATTACTTTGTTCTGTATAGTTTCACTGTTCTACTGCTTTATTTCGGCTGAGAGCAATAAACATCTTTGTTTCTTGACAGAAACTTGGTAGCTTTATGGAGATGCTATTTGGTGGCCGCTATGTCCTCCTTCTGATGTCTCTATTTTCAATATACTGTGGGTTGATCTATAATGAATTCTTTTCAGTTCCTTTTCATATATTTGGGAGCTCCGCCTACAAATGCCGAGATGCTTCCTGCAGGTAGGTGTGCTCATTTTATTTTTTGTTTCACGTGTGTTTTATTTGTTAGATGTATAAAATGTCTTAGTTTTGATGCTAAAATGATATATTCGTTTTGTTTCTGATCCCTTGGATGTTGAAACACATCCATCTTTCTTTGGTGGGCACACACATATTAAACGGGGATTTTGTGTCAACTATTACTTGCATTGCATCCCACTACTCTGGCGCCTGCAAATTTCCCAGCCCTTGAGAAAAATTATCTAAATACCCTTTACAAGAACAATCTTCCTTATTGTAGGCTAGAATTTAGTGTTAAACTTTGTGATTCAAGTGGCAGTGATCTACTTTAATTTCATTAGCTTTTCTAATTCCTTCCCGTCTCATGTTGCTATCTTTAAGATGTTATTGTTAAGATGAAAGAAGATATATACAAATACGAGGACTAGAGACATGCATCAAACTTATTCTGCATATTTCTAGTCCTGGTGAAATATGGTGGTCATCTTGCGAAATGAATTTCTATTCTGTTAATTGATTTCTCTATCATATTTTGACAATAACATCTTTGCCTTGACAGTGATGCCGGTTCGGTGGGTTTAATCAAATACCGTGACCCTTATCCTTTTGGTGTAGATCCAAGCTGGAGAGGTAGTCGTTCAGAGCTTCCCTTTTTGAATTCTCTAAAGATGAAAATGTCTATTTTGTTAGGCGTGGCCCAGATGAATCTAGGAATTATGTTAAGTTACTTCAACGCACGTTTCTTCAGAAGTTCACTTGATATCAAGTATGTACTCTTTCCCTTTTGCTGTTTTTTTCCCTTTGGTTTTTTTAGTGGTTTTCCCTTTCAAGCTAAGGGACTTATAGCATTCTTTGTTTTTAGGTACCAGTTTGTACCACAAGTGATCTTCCTTAACTCCCTTTTTGGGTATCTGTCACTTCTTATAATTATAAAATGGTGCACCGGTTCCCAAGCGGATCTCTATCATGTAATGATTTACATGTTCTTAAGTCCTTTTGAGGATCTTCGTGATAACCGGCTGTTCTGGGGCCAGAGCATACTGCAGGCATGACCTTATCTTTTCATGGTTGACCATTTTATTATGAACCCACTCGATATTCAAGATTTGCCTAATTGAAACCTTGTTTGCTGCAGGTAGTACTGTTGCTTTGTGCTGTTGTAGCTGTTCCGTGGATGCTGTTTCCAAAACCTTTTATTTTGAAAAGACAACATACTGAGGTACTACATCTGTGCTCATGTAACTTTTCCGGAAGAGCAAGCAAACTTAAGTTTTTGGCATAGAAGCTCATATATTGTAATGGAGTATGTTGTTTCTCTGAAAGTTTCTTGTGAGTTTCACCTCACTACTTGTTTACGTAGTCATCTTCTTGATGATGCTTATCTCAGACTCCTCTTTTTAGAATTTGACAGTAAGCAGTTCAAAACTTCAGGAAAATGTGGATCTACGTATCTAGATCCTGTTTTAATCTGTTTTCAGGAAAATGCTTTAGGTTGATTTTTTAAAAACTGGTAAAGATGTCCTCTAAAATAAGATGACAGTTAATTTTCTTTTGATACTGTATTTCACTTCCAGCTTAGACAAGCTGCTGAAAGTGTTAGTTTTGCAAATTCTGTCTGCTTCGGATGAGTTATATCTGAGTTTACAGTTCTATTTGTGTTTTTGCCGCAAAGGGCCTTCCAAAGTTGTTTTTAATCTATTATTTTGTTTTATTTATTTATTCCCTTGCTCAATGTTTACAGAGATTTCAAGGTCGTCAGTATGGGTTACTTGGAACCTCTGAGATGAATTCTGACGAGGAGCCCGGCTCTGCAAGAATACGTCATCATGAAGATTTTAATTTCAGTGAGGTATTCGTGCACCAGATGATACACTCTATTGAGTTTGTACTTGGTGCAGTTTCGAATACCGCATCATATCTTCGGCTATGGGCTTTGAGGTACAACTGTAGCATCATGTTTATTTAGCAAGCTTACAAGTTTTTAATATGATTCTTACTATGAAGTTTCTGCATGAATTTACAGCTTAGCTCATTCAGAGTTGTCAACGGTTTTCTATGAGAAAGTTCTGCTTCTAGCCTGGGGGTAAGCTTTTATTGTTATCTTCTGCCTACTGCATTCTTCTTTGACACAATAGACCTGTTGTTGATAGTAATTGAGATTTTCGTTCATTCATACTTGTTTCATTACTCTAAATAATGAATATTGCAGATATGACAATATCATCATACGATTGGTGGGGCTGGCAGTTTTTGCTTTTGCTACAGCATTTATCTTACTCATGATGGAGACTCTTAGTGCTTTCCTTCATGCTTTGCGTCTCCATTGGGTGGAATTTCAGAACAAGTTTTATCATGGTGATGGCTATAAGTTTCAACCGTTCTCTTTTGCGTCCTTAACTGAGGATGATGACTAGTGTATGTTCACTTATTCTTACCCCATTTGAAATTTTGCAAAGTAAAGAAGAGAAAATCCGGACTACAGGCCTTAGAACATATGCTGGCAGGATGTTTCGCTTCAACCTAAATTGATGCAGCTGGATTTAACATGAATTGTAAATTCTGGCTCAGATTCTACAAATGCAATGGTGTAAAGAGATGTGGTTAAGGTCTGTTGACCAAGAGATTTTGTAATTTTTTCTTCATATATATTTTGCTTCTCCTTTTTTCTTTTTCCTTTTTCAAGATAGGATTAAGGTTGGTGGGAGGGATATTAGGTGCTTTGGAGACTAGAGTGGAGCCTTTGCACTTTGGATCTCCATGTTATTAATTCTTTTGGCAAAGGTGAAGTTACAAAAACTCACAGTTAGGAAAAAGCACACAAAACATAAAGAGATGGCTACAGGTGATGGCATGGATTTTTGCAGGCTAAATTACGATTCTTTTGTAATGATATTATTACAGCAAAGTTATATGCAGAGGTTAAGTTTTTATGCTGTAGAAAAGTAGTTGATCAAATTGTCACCTCATATACTTTGCCAATTTTATCAAATACATAGTCCTAGAATTCATTGCCACTTTGTGCATTAATTTCCAACTGTTAGGTCAGTCTCCAATTCATCTGTTTCAAAAAGAAACTTTGTGCAAATATTGTCAAATGTTAGATATGTTTTCTATCAATTTCTCGCTTATTCTCCTAATTATTGAAGATTTAATAGGTTATGTTATTTTTGTTATGTTGGATGGTCTCAGAATTGTGATTTTTAGCGAAAGTATTGGTATGTGATATTCAAGGATTTGACATCGTATTCTTTTAGCAGAGCTGGATATTACTCCAAAAATCCTTACATTCCAAAATAGGTTTCTGAGTGATCGAGTTGGTTGTTGGTGTTCTTGTTAGAACTCCGTCCAGTTTTTCTTATCTGTATTCCGTTCTGGATTCTCATACTTTTTTCCTTCTTTTAAAAGAAAGATTAATAATAGTTTTTCATTTTCCCTCAGCATAACTCGACTTATCAGATGGAAGTGAAGTGTCTTACTGTTTGAGCTGTATTTCATTGTCTCTGGATTCTCATACTTAAAACAGCTTATACGACTACTATCTAATATCTATGATCCTCGGTATTTTTGGGGGATAAATAGGCTAACAGAGAACACAGAAGCTTCTCATTCCATTGTAGGGACCATTGTTGAAGGATTAAATGACTATATGGCAGAACAATTGTTATTTTACATGTGTAAAACAGTTATTACACAGTTGGATAAACTCATTCAATAGATGAGATATATTAGTGTGTTTTTAGAAGAATCTAATAATTTTTTTTAAAAAAAAAAATCTCTTCAAATCTGTCGACAATCTGCAAATGCAGAAAATGGTTGGTGTGAGAGTTGTGTTGGTGGATGATCTGTAAGTATTCTTGTAAGCGACTTATGGTCTCTAGGGTCTTTCCTAGCCTGTGATAGTGACCGGAGCTGAACTTACCCAAACTTCTATTTACCAAACAAAAGTTAGTGTTGAAGGTACAGATAAATGAAAGCTACTCTTATGGGCATTCCGGTTCTGGTATGGAACAATTGCAACCGTTATGATGTGGAACAATTGCGACCGTCAATTTGACGACTTAGAAGTGAACATCTTTTCAATTTATTTTTTTGGAATACTTGTCAACCATTGAATAATTATTACATATTTTTATAAGAGGTGTTCTAAAAATTTGAATGTATTCAGTAAAAAATAGTAATGGAGTCAGCTATTTTTTTTTATATACGTGAAAACAAAGGTTTAGCACTAAAGTCGTGGTGTATTGTGGGCACTGTGGACATACTTTGGAGAAATTTTATTTTGATAGGTGAGTAAGTTTAAAACTTATATTCAAGCTAATGAACACAATATACATAGGGCAAAAGTGTAAATTTATAGAAAAGAAAATTAACTTTTTAATTTACGTGTATTGTATTCATTAGATCGGATGTAAGTTTTAAACTTACTTACCTATCAGGTAAAACTTCTTCCATTCCCTGTACTAATGAAATAATCAAACATCATAACCAGCCACGTATAGGGCAGTTGGTCTGGATGAGAAATATATAAAAACAAAATAGAGACATTTTTTTTTTTTGATGAATAATAAAATAGAGCCATTAAGGAATTGAAGTTTGGAAAGCAAATGAATGATGGTCTAAGTTAGCACAAAAAAAAAAGAAAAAAGAATGATGGTCTAGAAGAATGTTTATGTGGCTCGGCTCCACTTTGAAAAGACAAAAATTGGTCTAGTGTATGAACATCGCTCTTCAATTCTGCCACGCTTACAGTGTGGAATGAGGTAATTTTGAACGTGCAAATTTTTTTTCGTCTATTAAATTAAAATTTTGAATTCTACAACACTTATTCTATTTTTGTCGTATTAAACACCTATTTTGAATTTTAAAACACTTGTTTTAAACTAAAAATACATATTTTTTAATATTAAAACACCTGTTTTAAACTTAAAATACATGTTTTTAAATCCCAAAATAAATATTCTGAAGCATTCTGTATATAAAATTCTTCCGGATCTAAACTGCTTCCATTCAAACTTCTAAACCCCCTTGGGACTTCAAATGAAAGTCTTTATTTGATTGTTTTGAATCACTTTGTAATAATTTTTATTTAAACATTTATAGTTTAATAATAACTTTTTATGCAATATTTGTTTATTATTTTTGTTACATTTTTTATCATATAACATCATATTTTAAAAATTAATACATGACTCTTAAAATGAGAGATTTCTGGTCCACACTCTAAAAACCTCAGCAAATTGAGTCAGGAACATATCACTCTGCTGTAAAGTAGTAATAATAATGAAATTATAGAAGATGATAAGAAATAGTGATACAATTGATTAATTCACAAAAATGAAATTGGAGAAGGCGGTGGGGGAGAGACACATGCACAGTTCAGTTTTCGTTTACAGCCACGTCGTCGTATAATATATTATCTCCTTTCAAAAGATATTTTAAATTATTTATTACGTTTAAAAAATTAATATACTTTTATTATTTTTTTTTTACTCATAACTCTAATTTATTACTCTATTCGTTCTTAATTATGGATAGTTTAAATATACTTTATTAATTTTTTAATTATCTATTACTTTAAGAAACTAATAGAGAATTTAATGTATTTTTTCAAAGTTACATTCAGTTTTCATTAATTTAACAAAAAACTAATTTTAATGGTCAAACATAAATATATTAATTGAAAGGTAAAATTGTCTATCTATCTTTAAAATAATATATAATTAATTATTTTATTAATTTGAGTGAACTATATTTAAACGACAGATAAACGGAAACGGTGGGAGTACTACTTAGCACCCAAATTTGAAAATAATATATTTAATATTTTATTAATTGTTTAAAATGACAAATCATAAATTGAGGAGAAAATAATATAGAGACAAATTAGTGTTTACAACAACAATAGTATAACCCATTACTCTTCAATAATTGCCAATAATTGGGGTATAGGCGAGAATAGACGAAAGACAGATCTAACATTTATTTAATGAATATATATATATATATATAT
>JAOWBF010000034.1:5187034-5207632 GCA_028566175.1 Vinca major
TTCACCGTGGACAATAGTACCTACTCACAAGCACAAATAAGAGCTACTTTCTACCCCAAATTTGAAAATGAGAAGTCAGATCACGAGGTTAATTTTTTCTGACTTTTTTCCTTGATAAAATGGTGCTTGCATTTGCATTGCATTTATATCTTAACTTAATTAAGGAATTGTATAGATTCATGCAGAAGCATATTTTACTATATATCATGTGCCATTTGTTGTATCACACAACCTACTCTGAAAAGTTCTTGGTTGCTATGCTTTTTCTTTTTTCCTTTTTTTTTGTTGGGGGGGGGGAGTGCGATCAGGCTGCACTTCGTTATTTTCTTACGTTGATTCTGATATCTATACAAAATTAAATTAGGCATTCATGGATTACTTGTTGAACTGCTTCCAGTTTTCCTTTTGCACTGGAACAATTGCCAGCCAATTTCTAGCAGTCTTCTTGTCTAGGTTGGAGACAAGCAGTGACAAAAAAAGACGAACTCACGTCACACATCATGCATTGATGAAAAAAAACGAATGAAAGGAAAAAGCCAGTTCTTTCTTGTTTTATGTCTATCCTTCAATTGAAAGAATGGGATCAATTAAGAAAATTGGGACGATGATGTGGAGTATAGGGAAATGTCTGCCTCGACCTAGAAAATGAGAATATTATTTAGGGATTATGCTGCATTGCTGAAGTTCCAATGTCCATAGCAACTTGAGCATTTCAGTTATTTCCTCGTGGTGCCATGTCATTTTCAAATGATATGGGTTTATGGTGAAATATTTACTAAAAGAAACTATATTAATTTTCCAGTTAAATTCTAAATAAAAAGAAATCGTAAGTCTAGTTAATCCCGAGGATTGTATCCACAATGCAAGGTTTATTTTTCTGTGACACATTTCATCCGAAATTGGAATCTTTTAATCTTCCTGTAACACGCCTTTTGAAACAATTGCTTGGCGTAAAGGGACTGAAAGTACAATAAAATACTTCACCTGAGAGAGTTAAGTGCTTTCTTTTACCTTTGTTCTTGTTTGGTATGAAAGAGAGAGGGGATGAGAAAGAAATCTTTAGTCAACTTATTTTTATTTTCCTTAAATAATGTTTAAAACTAAAGAGATGGGTTGATTTTCTCATTAATGTCTTCTATCTTCTCCAAAACATTTTCTCTCTCTCAATCCAAACTCGGAGGGAGAGAAATGCTGTTGTAGAAAGGGAGTGGGCGCCTCCTGATTTGTTTCTCCTCTTTTTTTTTTCTTTTCTTTCCAAACCAAACAACACAAATGTTTCATTTACTTCCAGATTTATTTTTGCACCCTTTTTCTTCGAGATATATCCCTGACCAAACCATACGTAAAGAATCTGTGTGAAGTTTTGACATGTCTTCTTGAATTAATTTTCCCTTTTCTTCAAATAAATCATGTTCGACCATTTAACTGGATTTCAGTATGAAACTTGCTAGCTATCATCAAAAGTAATGGCCATCCTACGCTAGAGTACATTCTGTTTCCTTGGTGTTTCCCAAGCCAACCCTACTTAGATAAGTCTTTTCCTTTGTCAGGAGTAGAAAATCTGATATTGCATATATTGCCACAAAATTATCATACAGTACTTGTGTTTCGAACGTTGTGCAATGGAAATGATACCCTGATGTTTTGTGAGTCCAGTAATCTTGGTAACTTTCTTTTCTTTTCAAACGTGGTCTGAGGTTGAAAGAACAGTGACATTCTGCCTGATTTTCTCCTACATCCTGTTGGTATAGTTTCAATTGCATTATATGCATATGAATTGTTGTATATTTCATGTGAAAGTTTTGCAGGATTCGTTAAGTGGCTGTTGCACTTTATCTATTTATTTTAATCTGTGCAGGTTAGATTAAGAATGATTGAGATGGTGTCCAAAGGCTTGGCTACATTGGAGGTAGGAGTCTGTATAATGACTTTTAACCAATTTTGTTTTCATATGAAATTTTAGTTTTTCTAAGGTATCGTTCATTGGAGGTCAAAACCTACTCTTCTTCCCCTTCCCCACCTCGTTTTCTTTTGCCTACTTGTTATGGCCTTAGGGTTTTGCGATTACTTCCTCCTGGTCCTAATGGAACTGGTCCCGTTACAGGTCTCATTAAAGCATTCTGGATCTCTTTTTATGTATGCCGGTCATGAAGGAGGAGCATATGCTAAAAACAGCTTTGGGAACATGTATGCCTACGTTTTAGCTCTCTCCTTTATTCACTCTTTTGTCATTCTCGTCTCTCCCTGCATTACATGCTTATTTCATGTTACTTCGTTGTTTAATTTTGAAACCTGCACATGTATCTCTGTGAACTTGTGAGACATTCATGTGATGTTTCTGCTATCTGTATTCTCTTCCATTCCTTGTAATTTTCACCCAGGCATTTTCTTTATTAATTAGTCTGTGCTTCTAGTTTTGTACTTCCACAGTGCAGCTAAAAGAAGACGATACACGTATGTGGTAGAAAATATGCTTATACCTTTTATTTATTCTTTTTCTGTTCTGAAATGTATTTCTAGAAACTAGTTGTTGGTGCAGTTTTTCTAGTTCTAGCTGTCACTTTTTCAGGGATTATTCAATATATCAACATGCTAGGTCTTATATCTATTATCCACCTGCATGAAAGTTTTCCAATGTTCTTATTCCTATAAATATATTGAATCTTGGCCAAGTTCTTTGTACATTGTAGTACTTGTATTTGTTATTTTGGGTTTTACCTGAGGTTTAAATTCATCTTTTCAAATATTGAACTGCAGTTACACTGCTGTTGGTGTTTTTGTGCTTGGACGGACTTTTCATGAGGCGTGGGGTACTGAGGCAATGAAGAAGCAATCAGAGTTCAATGAATATCTTGAGGTACTTTTGGAAAAATCAATTTTGTCAACTACGATACTTTAGCATCTTCTGGATGTCGCAGTGGTCTCGCTTCAGTGAAAGTTAACCGATATGAGTTTAAAAATAAGCCAAACACGTTCTCATGAACAAATGAGTCATATAATCGGCATTTTTTATGAGTAATAGAACTAAGGGGCTTATGGGATTGTGATGCTCTTAGATTACTTTGTTTGTGAGTTTCTATTTGGCAGGACGTATTTGCAAAACAAGATTTTGTTGGATGGTTTGAGATGTAGGTTCTTTGAGAACTAGATATGTTATATGTAGTAGTAAACACTAGTCCATTGATCCTACTGTTGTGTCAATAGTAGCAAATCTTGTGTTAGCTTGTCCCACGACATGTTGACCATTGAAGATCAGTTATAAGAGGCTTTAATTTGCTGGTTTGAATGTGTTGATGTTTCAGTTAAGCTTTTTTTTATTATCTTTGCTCAAAATCTAATTTTTGTAAAAGGGAATTAAGATTTTTGGAAAAAATATATTTTCCTGTTCTACTGCATCAGTGCCTTGTGTAGTTCAGTGTGCATTGCATATCACTCTTATCAGTTTATTATCATAGTTTCATGCTTTCATTAAAAAAACATGCTTGATACTTATCCTTGTGGTCTAAAAAAATGTTATCTTCATTTTTTGAATTACTTCTCCAGCGAAACAAGATGTGCATATCAATGGAACTGGTAACTGCTGTCTTGGGAGATCATGGACAGCGTCCTCGAGAAGATTATGGTAAGGGAGAACGGCTAGGTGGCTAGTGGGCACCTATTATGTAGTGCACGCTAAAGGATCCCCCCTTCTTTCTGGATAGTGCTGATACATTCATTACTCAAGTGAAAATGTATATCTTTGTTTCTTCTTTTCTGAAGGCTGACGAGGCCTTATGTTTGATGCATGATTTTAGTATTTTATCCAATTTTCAAATCTAGACATTTTTTGAGTGCACTTCTTGCTTGGATCTGCTCAATTGTTTTGATGTGATTACAAGAGGTTGACAATACTTTCTTAATAATCTTTCGAGAGTCGAGATTGTGTTTGTTAATTTGATTGGCTTTTGATGCCTTAGGTAGAGTTGCTGCAATGATTCAACTGTGCTGTACTTTTCTGGGTATTCAAACACCTATTTGTGTGGAACTTCTTTGATTTAGTGTAAATTCAGAAATTAAGGAACTTGAAGCTCCACTGACAAAACTATCAACTTTGATCATAAACTATTCTGCCAGATGGTCTCTTGTGATATTTTATGAATTTGAAGAGCTGGTAATGTTGGACCATGATGTTTGGGAAGTTAATTAATCATTTTGTTGTGAGTTGGGGAGTTTTAGGGAGTATCAGTTGGTTTAGAAATCAGGGGCCAACTACAAGAATGTATTTAAAAAATAAAATGCTCTTAATTACTTTTCTGGAACATCTAGGCTCCTCGTCTCAGGTGAAATTGCATGTTAAAAGTGGAGGGAAAAGTTTCCAAAGCTGAACTCTGAAGCTTGGATTTCTCAAATACGTAGTTTAATGGAGACCGGTCATGTGGCTTTTTGTGATGATTGTTAGCTTGTTAGCTTGTTATGTGGCCTTCACGCCCCTGATGGTTTCCCCTCTTTTGTTCAATACTGGTTGTGACAGCAGTAACAGAGTTGGGCAATGGAAAACCAAAATTCTATTCAACTCCAGAGATAATAGCTTTCTGCAGGAACTGGCATCTGCCAACAAATCATATTTGGTTGTTCTCTACCAGGTAAGGTCTTTTACAATGTTGGTTAGCAATTGAGCTTGATGGTTGGAAGTACAGTAATTTTTTCTTACAGTTGATTCGCATTGCAAGATTTTCTAATTCGGTGTTCGATGTTATCTTCTCTAATATTAGTTATTTCTTTTTACTTCTGAAATTAGAAAATGAGGGTTGTTTGATACTTTCCAAACTCGAGCGAAATTTGTTTCTAGTTTGCACCTTCTTTTTCTGCTTGGTGCAATGATTTTGATTTCTGGTTGATTGGAATTGCAAGATTTTTTATTTGGGTGTTCAATGTTATCTTTTCCAAAACTTATCTTATTTTTTGCTTCTGCAATTTTGAAAATGTGTGATTTGATACTTTCTATATTCAACTATACTCCTGTTTTTGGTTTGTGCCTCATTTTGTTCTTCTTCGAGTTTGATTTTGGGTTTTGTTGAAATATTGAGAATGAAGCTGGTTGCTTGCAGTTGCTTCCGCTGAACTTTATGAATAGCCGTTTCCTGTTTAAGTGTTGGAAAATGTATGGGAGTATTTCTTGCTTAGATGTATCCATCTGTTCTTGTTTGCAGTGTCTGCCATTTAGAGTTTCTAGTTCCTCTATTGCATAAACAAAGTTGTTTGTACTAATTTGTTTATACTCCTATATCCTTTTGCTGCTATGTTCAAGGAAGTCGGTAACGACTTTTTTTTGCTGCATATGATGCCCTCTGCGAGGAAGGTACAGCTACGACTGTATGTAAGGTCCTTGATGAAGTTGCTGATATATCTATTCCAGGTGATGTTTGTTTATGTTTAAGCTCTTTGGTTACATCATGTTGATTCTAATTGATTGATCAAAACAACTTATAATTGATCTGGTGTAGTTGTTAGAGTGGATCATTTTTAGTCAAATGCAATACTTTCGAGGACTTGGTCTTGCCTACTTTAGCTCTCGAGAAACATGTTTGTAATCCAAGGATACTATGCTTGAGTTCTTTCGCCTTTCCCTGTTTAGAGTAGTGCCTGGACTCCTTTTCATTTGATGCATCTGCAGATTCTTTGCAATACAACGTTTGAGGAGGAATTGGTATTATCCACACTCTGCTACCGGTTATTCTTCAGTCACTTAAACTTCACTTGTTATAGTACCGTTTATTATGTGTCTTAGAGTATGCATTACTCCTATTCTTCAAGCAAAAAAAGGCTTACACTATCCATACTCATTACTTCTTGGTTTTGCTTTGACAACTTTCATGAAATAACAATAAAATCCAGAGCTTGAGCAGTCCTTCCGGACATGATATCCTATGCTCTCGGTTAAGTTCCACCGAATGCTCAAGTTTTTTCTTCTTTAACTCCTGGGTGCAGGATCAATAGACCATATAAAAGTACAAGGTGAAATTCTGGAAGGTCTGGTGGCCCGTATAGTTAGCCATGAAAGCTCAAAACATATGGAACAAGCTTTAAGGGATTTTCCTCGACCAGCAGAAGAGGGAGGTAATATTTCTCTGTTTGACGGCAAAGATTCCAGTCTATTGATTATCTTAATTTAATCACTTAGTGTTGGCCAGCTTTGTCCGTGCCAGTTTGAAATCATAGAATGACATTGTGGCAAGTTATGAATTATTGCAAAAACTGATTGCCCTGGAGTATATTTTCTGTTTTTTCACTTGTATAATTGTCCAATATGGAGCTCATGCTTGTCAGCTAAGTTTGTCAATTATGCAATTTCGACATGCAGATCTCATGTTTTCACATCCAGTAGCTTGGCTTCAATTTGAATATTTATTATATTTGCTTCATGTATTGATGTTTTTGGTGATTGTACTAAGCATGTTCACGAACTTGGGACGTTAAAAACTGTAAAGATAAATCAAATCTATCTTTACTAAGACCATTTTCCAAAATTTTAAAAGATTTGTGGTAAATCAAAAATTTGTTTTCTTATATTTCTCTTTGCACTTCTAAAGCTTGTATCTAGGAGCATTCGTTTGATTTTGCAGCTATAAATGTTTTGATGCTTTTTTGAGTTTGCAGCTATATCACTAGATATTTTTGCTAGTCAATCATTATACGGGGTACCTGTCAGTCTTCCCTATTAAATTTTGAATTGGTGGTTTGAGACATCTACAAGCTTCTGCTGTCTGCTAAGAGTTAAGTTTCAGATCTTTGCTATTTTCAACTAGATCTTTAGAGATTGCCTCAAAATACAAGGATGCACTTCCATCTCATAGAGCACTTTGTAAATAGTGATATTGCAGTATCATATGACCAAAAAAGCTGCAAGCATTTGAGAAATGAAAAGGATTATCCGTTAGATATTTACTTCTAGTTTCTTTCCTTCATTCTTCTATCAAATAGCTTTGCTTGCCTCTGTGTCTGTGTGTGGATGTACGCAAAATGGATACTTTCAGCTTATTCTTTTGTTTGAAACTTTGTTTTCCCCAATTTACATCTATAACTACATAGCAATGTTAAGGTTTTGGTTAATCCAATTAAACTCTTTTTGTAGAGTCATCTTCCAATGTTGCACTGCTGTCAGCTCCTACTGATTTAGGACCTAGCCTCCGAGAAATTTGTGCTGCTAATACATCAGATGAGAAACAGGTAAACTGGATCTGGCTTCAATACAAAAGATTAGTTTCCAATGTCAAAGATCTGTCTCTACTTAAGCTTTCTGCGATATTCATTTTGCTATTCCATGTCTGCAGCAAATAAAGGCACTTCTCCAGGGTGTTGGTACCAGTTTCTGCCCAAGCTATGTTGATTGGTTCGGGAGTGAAGGCTCTGATTCGCATTCAAGAAATGCTGACCGATCTGTTCTGGCCAAATTTTTGCAAGCACATCCTGCTGATTTTTCAACCACAAAACTACAGGTATTCTTTTACCTTTTGCATTCTCAGAAGCTGTATATGTGATATTACAATTGCAACATCTTTTCCTTTCGCTGCTGATGCCACAAGCCTTGCAATTGGTTCCCCCTTCTCCCCCTGTACGAAAGGATTCATTTTCATTAAAAACATTCCCGTTCTATAGTTTGATGCGAGATGTTTGTTTCCTTGTACTGATGTTACACATTTTTACAAATTTTTCCAGGAAATGATGCGTTTGATCAGGGAGAAACGCTTTCCTGCTGCTTTCAAATGTTATCATAACTTCCACAAGATAGACTCTGTCTCAAGCGATAATCTCCATTTCAAAATGGTGATTCATGTGCATAGTGATTCGGCCTTCAGACGATACCAGAAAGAGATGAGGTTTTTCCCTGGTGCGCTTTTTCCAATTTCTTATTTGCAATATCTGAATGATATGAACTTTCTTTTTCTTTTTCCTTTTTACTTCTTTTTTGGTGTGTGTACGTGTGTGCGCACGCGCGTTCTTTACTAGTTGATTATGTGATATGCATTTTGGCTGAAATAAAGTGTTGGTATCTGTATGTCTCAGGTATAAACCAGCATTGTGGCCCCTTTATCGAGGTACAAGTACATCTTGCATTTCTCTCTGGAATAGAAATCCTAGGACTCTTCTATGTTGTATTCCGTATTTGTAGTTTAAAACCCTTGCTTTGTCAATAATGATCAAACTACTCACCTAGTTGCTAAATAATGTTTGTTTCTTCAGGTTTCTTTGTTGATCTAAATATATTTAAGGCGAATAAGGACAAAGCTTCTGAAATTGCAAAAACCGCAAAGGATATAAAAGATATTGACGAAAACAATGGCACATTAACCAAAAATGGTTTAGCCGATGAAGATGCAAATCTGATGATCAAGTTAAAATTTCTTACCTATAAGGTGAAAATGCAGCTTTCATATATCTCATGACCTTCTTGGTCAATACTTTCTGTTGGATTTCTTCTTGTGCCAATTATGTTTCAACTTTCCTTTTGGAGAGGCGTAAATAGAAGATTAGGTTGTAATATAGGTACTGGATGAAACATTTCCGACAATTTGTCTGTTTAACTCAATGAAACTGTCAGAAATGAGTAATGCTAGTTGCTCTTTTTCATTCAAAGGGTGTAGAAGATAGTTTTCACAGATTTCCATAACTGGGAAAGCCATCTTCAGGGGATCTAATTCAGTAACATATTGAGAATTTAGTACAGATATAAATGTTACAACTTCTATCTAAAACTTGCTCATTTTGACAAGAGATGAGTTGTATCTTTATACTTCTTAAAGCTAAAACTTCTAGTTCTGGATATAAGCTTCTAGCTCTGTATATAATGATAAGCATATTTTACCTTTTGTTTGTCCTCTTAAATGGAAGTTATTGTCATGATGATTGAAAAAGAAAGTACGAGTCTTTGTTTTCTTTTGCACTGTAGTTAAATGATTGACTGTACAAGGATCCCCCCACCTCCCTTTCATTAAAATATTTGGGTGTTCTAGCTATTTGTAGTAATTTCATGGCACCCCAATTTTTTTATATAGAAATATCACTAATAGGGAAGTCATCTATTCTTCATTCTCCTTAAATTCAAGACAAATAGCTAAATTTTCCTTATCTAAATATTTATCTGCTAAATAAATACTACATATGTCGAGGATTATTTTACCTGATGCAACAAGCATTTTTATATCATCATTTTTTAGTTTTCTCATGTTGTGATTTTTATGGCACAGTTGCGAACCTTTTTGATCAGGAATGGTTTGTCTATTCTTTTCAAAGAAGGTCCATCTGCGTACAAGGCCTACTATCTGAGGTATATTTTTCCTAGCTATTCTTATTGAGGAATCTGTAAAAGCTTAATGGGCAAAGTCTGCAGCTTCTGCAGTTTTTTTCTCCTTTCAAAATATTTCCTTGCAGCCTCTTTTAGCTGCTGTGCTTGTGTTTCTATAGATTGAAGAAATATCCCATGTTTGTTGCTTTTAATGCAATATTGTCTTTATCCCTTGGAATGGTTTATTTTGCTCTTCGAAGAAGTAATACAATGCTTTAGGCTCATTAATCCAGTATGAGATGGATTATGGTTGAACTCAAAATTGCAGATGGCAGTACGTTCCATTTTTGCCCCACTGAATATCCATATTCCAGCTTCCACCTATACTTTTACTTTTTAAATTTTTTATGGGTCCTATGTTATACTACTGCCCTTAAACATTTATGAGTTTTGTGTCAAGTGGTTATTCCAGATTGGCTTTTCAATCTTCAGGAAAGCAATTTTTGGATGACTTAAATTTTGAAGATCAATTTTATGTTCTGTGTGTTGGGTTGAATTAGACTTACATTTATTAAATTACTAGTTGCCAGGTCATATCTACAATGAATATCAAACATGTTCTAGAATAAGGTTCATATTAGGTATTCTCAACAATTCTTTTAACAAGTCATCCTGTTTCTGTAGGCAAATGAAGATATGGAACACTTCACCAGCAAAGCAAAGGGAACTGAGCAAAATGCTAGATGAATGGTAATATTTCAGTTCTATTATTATTATTATTATTATTATTATTATTATTACTCCCTCTGTTTCAAAATATAAGGCCTTTTGCCCTTTTCTCCCTTCTCAAAAGGTTTGGTGGATTGTTTTTTTAATCACCCAGAAATATAATTCTCTCAACCTCTATTATGTTGGTAGAATTAATTTTGTGGATATAATGATAGGAAAAATACCCCTTACTTTCTTCTTCCTTAATCTATCCAAAAAAGATCAAAAGGCCTTATATTGTGAGATGGAGAGAGTTGTTTTTTCCCTCCTCTCAGGCAAAAGCCTGATAAATAGCTCACCTGTTCCAGGGCAGTGTACATACGAAGAAAATTTGGGCACAAACAGCTGTCTTCATCTGTATACCTTAGCGAAGCTGAGCCTTTCCTTGAACAGTATGCGAAGCGCAGTCCACAAAACCAGGCCTTGATAGGTTCTGCTGGGAACTTAGTAAGTGCCGAAGATTTCTTGGCAATTATCGAAAGAGGAAGAGATGAAGAGGGTGACCTTGAGCCAGAAAAAGATGTAGGTACAGTGAGCCCCAGTCCTGCAGTTAAGGAAACTGTTACTAAGGATGAGGGTCTCATTGTCTTCTTTCCAGGTATTGACGTAGGAAATTTCTGGAACTTAATTTATCTCTTAATCATTGATCAGGACTCAACATACTTGGCATGTTCGTTTTCTCTTTTTGATCAGGACTCAACATACTTGGGTTTTCTCTTTTTCCTCTACCTGAATATGATTCCATCAGTTGATGCATTCATTCATTTCCAGGAATACCCGGTTGTGCCAAATCTGCCCTTTGCAAGGAAATTTTGAGTTCCCGAGGTGGTCTTGGGGATGATAGACCAGTTCACAGTTTGATGGGTGATCTTGTCAAAGGTACTCAAGTTTTTGGGTTTGACTTATATATTAACTCAACAAATATTTTTTGCCTTCCCACCATCATGTTGTAATGCTGCTAAAATATCAGCATCCAGCTCTTCATCCCCTTGCTGCTTCTACATGCTTTAATAAATCGTATCTTTGTGTCTCTCTGACATGTGGAATCTAGATTTTTGAAATTTCTCAACTCAAAGGGAATACTTCAGATAAGCTCTTCTGTTTCTTGTGACTTGGAGGAAATGGTTACATTTAAATTCTTGTCGATCTCTTCGAAATTTTGGGAGATGCATCTGCTAGAAGTGTTGACGTAATTGTTGTAAACGTTATGTGCAAAATATTCGATACATGTAATAAATTGATCTTGCAACCTCCGGACAAAACATAGAATAAAGAAAAGTGTAAATAGTGATTATGAATTTTTTATTTCATGTAGGTTGGGGAATAAAGAGAGATTAGTAATGTTAGTTTACATAATAGAACTGTGTAGTACATTCATATTAGTTTACATAATACTTGAAACTTTTAATAGATTCAGAACCTTTGTCTCTACTCCAATCTATTTTCCAAGGGAACTAGGGAAGTCATGTTTGTGGCTGTTATCTCCAGTTTGCACCGCAGATATGTATATTGATTGGTTCTAAATCGCATCTTGTTTTTCTGATTGTTTTGAACTTCAATTGTATGATTATTCTTATTAGTACAAAGAACTATCGGTTACTCTTAAGTAAGAACAACCAACACCAAATTCGTTAAGAGATGCCTAGTTGATTCATCATTGGATAGTGCTGGGATATTCTGCATTAGCTTATGCTGAAGTCTTTCCATAGCCAGAACACTTTTGGTTTTATTTCATTTTTGCTCAATCACAGAGCTATCATTATCTTGTATTGTGGATAGTATTACTCACGGCAAGATAGCTTGCGTACTCAATTTACTTCTGAATTGTGATTCTAGATTCATTTTGATCTACTATCTTTACAGGCAGATATTGGCAGAAGGTTGCTGATGAACGCCGGAGAAAACCTTACTCTATTATGCTTGCTGACAAGAACGCACCAAATGAAGAAGTCTGGAGACAGGTGCGGGGTTGCTTTCTATTAGTTTAACCCCCTCTTCGATAATAGTACACACCTCCCTTATTTTAGCCGCCTCTCGTTTAGCATTTGTCAATATGTAACTAACTAGTGGCTCGAAAACTGGTACTGAATTTTTATGAGTGATTTCCCCGTGCTACAAATTTTTACTTTCGGGATGCAAGTTATACTGGCTTTTGCTTTTCCTTTCATATCTTCTATTTTCCCTTCAAATTGTGGCCGCAAGCTTGTCAGTACCCTACCTCCAAACAAACATTCTGGACTGTACCTCTGGAAACAAGATAAGAATTTCTTCACAGGTTTTCCACTGACGGCTTCCATATTAGGTTTCTCTGATCAGTTTGTCAGACTTAGCTAGATTCCTTTTCCTCTTTCCTAATATGTTTCTCTGATCAGTCCATCAGACTTTAGCTCGATTCCTTTTCCTCTTTCCTTTTTACTCTCATTTGATATTGGCAGTATTCAAAACAATGAAAGTAGATTTTACTTCTTATGCCTATCATTTCTCAACCCTTTGGCCTTTTAAAATTTCTCTGTTCTATGTTTAAGTTATAGATAATATTATACAATTGGTAAAGCTTTCTTCACTCCTTTCTGTTGCTTAAATTTCCTTCACTAAACTTTTGCAGATTGAGAGTATGTGCAGAAGCACCAAAGCATCAGGCGTTCCAGTAGTACCCGAGTCGGAAGGTCTTAATTTTTTTCCCTTTCCAAATCTCGTATCTATATTAAGGAGCTTCTATGAGTGTTCCATTTCTTTCTTATTTTCCAGAATTACCGCTGAATTATTTCTTTCACTACTTTTTTAGATACTCCCTCCGCAATAGATTTGAATGTGTACTTTACTATACAAAATCGATAGAAGAAAAAATAGACCTTCTATGATACTTCATCCATAACTTTCTGTATGATCCATTTGTTAATTGAGGCTTGTCTTTTAGCATTTCATTTTCTCTGAAGTGGATGTGTAATTGGAGCTATTTAACCCATAACATACTGCACACTGGCTGTATGGTTGTCTTTGCCTCATGATGTAATGTAGTGTGACCAAAAAGTTAATGAGACTAAAATTCAATCTCTTATTCAAAGAACTTTTCTCCTTCTGGAGAAATCAAACACGTGTAAGTGATAACTGACAATTAACATTTTTTTCGCAATTTTCCAGCCACGAAGAAGCATGCAGAGTTGCTATGTCTACTGAATTGGAGCATATGTCTCCTTCTCTACTGTATACAGCTAGTTATTGCCCTTGAGTAGTTCACAATGCAGGTCTATAATCTATTGACGAGGACGTGGGCAAGTTTCAGAAAGAAATGAAGGAACCGTAGAGTAGTTTACGAGGATAGGAATTCAGATTATGTGTTAAAGAAACTTCTACTGTGAGAAGAAAAAGTAAACCAGTAGACAGGAGTATCACCCAACATACCAAGTGCCCTACATGCCTCAATTCATGGACTGAGTTGTCAGGTGTTAACCAGTTAATAGTCACGCCCTACATACCTACATGCCTTTTTCAAACACAAAATTCCCTTAGTCACGCCTAAGTACTAATCCATGATCAGTTTGCTCAGCTATTTGTTTCAGAATTTAATTTCCAATGATCAGGCTTCTCTGTTTTGATTGGAACTTATGCAGGGCATGTTTCCTTCGTTATATTTATTAGACGATGTTGGAAAATATTTCTCCTTGGCGGTTCTGGTGACTTGTATATATTTGATAAACTTGAGCAAATCCCTGAAGCTTTCGGATAGTTGTAGGCACACATTGTTCGATATGTATAGTTCTGTCTGCAGCGTCCTTACTGTTTGTCATCTTCTACTTCAAGGGTTTATACCTTTTTCTTTTATTTTCTATGTCAACTTCGAAGCATTGCTCTCTTTGCTAAGTCTCAATTTTGAAGATTGAATCTTTGGAGTTAGAAGTCGCCTGAATTTGCTAGCTTTGGTTTTTCTGACTTCATATTTGCTTGAAGACGCACGTCTATTAATGTTATTCTGTCATAAATATGCAGGAACTGAAGAAAATCCATTTTCTCTTGACGCGCTTGCTGTTTTCATATTTCGAGTGCTTCATCGAGTTAACCATCCGGTATTTCTTATGCTTTATTAACTTAGGCTCCCAGCAGTTCTATTTCTCCAAAGTAGATTACAACAGTATTGATTGTTCCTTCTCTGAAACTTGAAGGGTAATCTTGACAAGTCCTCTCCTAATGCCGGCTATGTGTTGCTAATGTTCTATCACCTTTACGAAGGAAAGGTACCTTTTTTCCCTACTGTTTTCAGTAGTTTCCTAATTTTCTTTGGTTAATAGCCTCTGTAATTTTATTTGTTTATTGTTCAGAGTCGCAAGGATTTCGAGACCGAGTTGATTGAACGTTTTGGCTCACTTGTGAAGATGCCTTTACTCAAGCCTAACCGGTTAGAAAGTCAAACAAATATTCTTATATTCTGATGTCTAATGCCTTTCGCTTTGTGATCATCTCTATCTTCTAGGCTAGGAGACTCACCAAGTATCCAGAAACATTTTGTTAATTCGCCTTCCATGTTTGGTTACCACTTACCACTTTGACTGAATCATTTAGTTGATTTTCTGTGATTGTCAAACATGTTTGTCAATGTTGGGTGTAGTTTCTGTTGCCACCAAGCTTTTTAGCTATTAATCTCAGTATTACCATGGTAGTCCTAGGCTCCAAACTGATCTTTTATCTGAATATGTGTCGATCAAATTGTTTTCTGTAGGCAGGCTATCTCTATCTTTCCCAAATTTTCCCTCCCATTCTCGCTTTCATGAGGGATTTTGCATCAAACACATGATTAGTATTTATCAGCTTTTCTTCTTTCCGTGAACTTTGACTGTATCTTTTCTCTCTTCATTTGTAGGGCTCCTTTACCTGATGCTGTGAAGTCTGTTATGGAGGACGGGATAAGCCTGTACCAGCTTCACACAGAACGATTTGGAAGGTATGTTGTGTCATCTTCCAGATACCATCTCTTTGAGCTTACTGAGAAGCATTCTGACGATGTCTTGACCATTTATGTCTGACTTTCTTTTTCCCCTCTAGTAGCACATTTATAAAGAAAAAATTTCAGTTATCAGCTTCTTCCACTCATACTAATGCTGGAATTACATTTCCATTCCTCTGTTTCTTTCATGTTTAGAATATCTGAAGTTTTATAGGTAGGAATATTGAAATGCAGATCTTGACATCGTCTGGTCTTATTGTTATATGGCCGGCAACAGGATTTCATGTTTTCTTTTTCCCTTTTTCGAACTATGCAGATTCAGGATGGAAGATTTGTTGGTATTTTTAAGATGCAATCATAAACTATGATACCATATTGAAGAAGCTAATAGTTGAAACAATTGGCCAAGTTAAATATTGATAGAGAGGTAATAAAAATGTGAGATGAGATAAAATATAAAAATTCTATACAGGGTGCGATATTACACATTGAAGAAACTATACCTGATTCCTGAAATTGATTTCAACGAAATTGGTTTATATCGAGTTCCCTGAGCTTTGTGATGTCTGTCTGTTTATTTATTTGATTTTTGGGGAATTAGAGATCCTCAATTGATTAAGTTAAGAGGGAGCACTTTCTTATTCTATTCTTGTTCTGTAGACTAGAGTCCACTAAAGGAGCCTATGCCGCAGAGTGGGCTAAATGGGAGATGTAACTGCGAGAGGTTTTGCTTGGCAACGCAGAGTATCTGAATTCAATCCAGGTCAGTGGATATCCTACTATAGTGTGTGTGTGTGTGTGTGTTTTCACATAATTTCCTCTTCCTTTTAAGTAATCATCAATATAGCTGGCACAGTATAAATGGTGAAAGCAAAATGTTCATAAAACTGCATTCTTGCCAACTCGGGTACCACTGGAACTCTTTTCCAGTCTCATTTTTCTCTGTTGTCCTTTCAGGTTCCATTTGAATTTGCTGTGAAACAAGTATTGGAACAACTGAAACTTGTAGCGAAGGGTGAGTATGTAGCTCCAATCACTGAAAAGAGAATGCTCGGGAATATTGTCTTTGCTGCTGTCACTCTGCCAGTTGCAGAAGTCCTTGAACTCCTCCACAATGTAAGTTAATGCACAATCTTCCTTGCACTATGGATAACCAGACATGGTTAGCTATTTATAAGTACAGTTGAATTGTCTTCTCCACTTTTGAGATATCCTACTGTTCCACTTGATGTCATGAGATTTTATGTTGTATGTATGTATTTGCACGAGCGCATACGCGTGTGAAGTAGCGTTAGAAGATCTTGTTCTGGTAGAAATATAAGGAACCAATTCGCGCTCATTGCACTCAAGAGCTGTTATACTAGTTCAGTTTCTAGACCATCATACCCTCCCTTAGTTAAGTTAATGTGTTCTCATGGATACATTTCCAGTGTTTTGCTTCTTCCGTCTCTCATATACATCTAAGAGGGGGTCTCTTTTAGTCTTTGAAGTTGCCTGTCTAAGTTTCAATTTTTACGCTACTATATTTAAAAATCTACCCTCGTTTTATTTTTCCTGTCCAAACAGCTGGCCTTGAAATATCCCAAGGTCGAAGCCTTCTTGAAGGACAACAATATGAAGAGCAGTCTCAAAAGGGCCCATGTGACCCTTGCTCACAAAAGAAGTCACGGCATTGCAGCCGTCGCCAATTTTGGTTCATTTCTCCATCAAAGGGTACCCGTGGACATTACTGCGCTGTTGTTTTCTGAGAAATTGGCAGCACTAGAAGTTCAACCAGCCAGGCTCTATTGAGGGCGAAAAAATAATTTCAAATAACGAGTGGCCCCATATCACCCTGTGGACTGCTGAAGGAATCCCCGCTAAAGAAGCCAACACATTACCACATTTGATGTCCGAAGGCAAGGCTACCCGTATTGAAATCAATCCACCCATCACAATAACAGGCGTTCTCGAGTTCTATTAACTTGTATTTATTGTGATATCACATTGGCTAGCAGCAATAAACGTGCGGATTGTGTGTAAATAACTGAGTTGAAAGAAATTTTTTGCAGAGCAAGGTTCGTGTTGGGTACCTTAGGACGAGTCAATAAAATAATTTTTTTTTTTGGTAAAGTCCATAAATGATGTATTCCACTGGAAAAATCTTGAACAATTAACAGTCTTTAAACTCTTGCATCTTGCAAATTATAAGGCGACCAATGCTGGTTAAAGGAGTACTAAAGCTAAATACAGATCAACCCACGAGGAGTCTCATTGGAGTATGACACACATTGCAATCAATGACACATATCTCACTCTACCCACGAAATACGAGTAATAATCAAGAAAAAAAGTTAACAGATTGACAATGGGAATCCCATTACTATAACCAGAGCTCAAAAAATCCCTGAATCACTATGGATTACCAGAATTCATAGTTTTGTCTAGAGTACAATGCATAACCGTAAGGAACATTAATGTCCTAAAGACTTCTTGTAGCTCACTTTGAGTTCCAACTCGTCACCCAATCAGATAAAGTTGATACGTTGCTATTTATGTCATTGATTGTATCACTCCTTAGTGCAACGACAATATCTTCCGGGTAGCTATCTTTTGCCTCCTCCAGCAGAACTTGAAAGATTTCACACTCAACATTATTTGATAGTTTTGTACCTGTGTACCCCCTATAACACAACAAAATTGAACATCAAGAGAAGATAGCGATAGAGAAAAGGCAAAATTAAGGATCAGCAACCAACAAGGACCACGACACAACCTCAAACCCCCAACCGAAAAAAGAGAAAAAAGGAGAGCACCTAATTAGAATCACCTCTTAGTCAATCTGTCATACAACAAAGTGTTGTCGGTCTGAAGCACCACTACTCGATCAAACCAACGCTCAGGGAAAAAGTCGCATCCATGGTGATCAACTATGTTTCCACCTTCTTCCATCATATCTTCGAGCTCATCGCAGACCTACAAAAGTCATACAACTAATGGAATTCACTAACAAGTTTCAGGCCTAAATTCAGTCTGTCAAAGAATCTTACGTAGAGGCTCACATTTTTTAGCAACTTAACAGAACAGAAAAATATGTCTTGAAGTTAATTTAGGGGATGAAAATGATGGCGTCGTACAAAATTAAACTATAGAAAGCATATCAAGCAAAGCATATACACTGTTAATTTTCTTTAGCTCTCTCAAAGCAATTTTAAAAGGACATCAGAAGAAGATATGATTAAAATTTCAAATTATGCTCCCTCTGTTTCGTAATACAAGACATTCTAGGTAGTTTAGTATAGATTAAGGAAGGGAAAGACAATGGTTACTTTTCCTATTATAACCTTAAGGAATTAATTTCTCTCCATCAAGTCCCAACTACCAACTGATCTCCCTCTCTCTATACCGTAATTGGTGAGACTTGAGAGTAGTTTAAGAAAAAGGACATATATTATGGGAAAACATGAAAAAGCTAAAAGAACTTGTAATATGAAATTGAGGAGCACTTTTACTATCAAAACTTTATTTGCTCAAGTAGCCTTTAGTTGTTTTCCTTCTATATCTAAAACCATAACCAGACCACTCCGGATCCTCCGTAATACTCTCCGCACAACTCCATGTAACACTCCTAACTATAGCATTATAGCATGTTTAATGTTTAGGATTTATCTTTTAGAGTTGAAGTTTTATCATTTTTTGTTTAGGATATATGAATAAAAACTTCAATGATTAGAGTGTTAAAGGAGAGGATCTGAATCGCAATCAGACCAAGTATATTAGCACATCAAAACAAGTTCTAACTTCAGGGAAAACTAAAATGTCCTCTAACTGAGGCTATCAAAAAGCAAGGAAAAAGGAACCAAACCAACAAGGCATGCTGTATTCAAATACTACATACTCCCTCCATTCCTTAATATAAGACTTTCAGATCATATAGCGAAAATGAAAATGAAGGAAGCAAAAAAAAAAAGATATTTTGTTAGTCAAAATATCAATTTTACTCTCTTAAATACGACTTGTATACTACTAATTCTATTTAAGAGAGTAATATTGATATTTTGATTAAAAAACATCATAATTTTTTGCTTCTTTAATTTTCGCTAGATGTTGTGAAAGTCTTATATTAAGGAATGGAGGTAATATTTCCAGAAGCAGCGTGAATTTTATTGCGAGGAAAGATCAAGAAAAACTCAGTTAACTTCATTGTTCTATATGCTCAAATGTTAACCGGCAATCATATCATTAAGATAGTGACCACGTTCAATTTCAGGAAGAAAAAAATCGCAATTAACGTGTGCATAGACAGAGCAAATAAGATAGAAAATCAGAGAATGAAAGGATAAAATTTACGAGGTCTTCATTGATGACGTAACAATCAAACTGATTGTCCCAACCGTCGTGTAAGTTTTTCTCCTTGACGAGGTCGCTAACGTTGATGTGGCGGAGCTGGGTGGCTTCTGCCAGTGCTGACGCCATGGTTGTCTTCCCAGTTCCCGGAGTTCCGGTTATGAGGATGTTTGGTCTCCTCCTGCCACTGCCGCCGTTGCTCGGAGTCATAGTTTGGGTGGTTCTTCACTGTGGGAGCTCTCGGGAAAAGGGCCTTTGGCTTTGGAAAAGACGGTCGTCTGTGGCTCCAACTTTACAAACTCGACACTTGACGATGATTATGTTCCTTTCCCTCGAATTTTTTAAAATATTCAATTTAGTCCCCCAAATTATTTCTCAATCAAATTGTGCATCTATTGGCGGCTGTTGTCTTGCTAATATGTTCATCTTTTTGTAAATGAAGTTTAGTGGTCACACTTGCCATATCGTGAGTTTGAGACAAGATGGAAACGACTTCTATCTCAAGTAGTAGTGTTTATTAGACCTTAATAATCATATTACTCTGATCAAATATCGGATACTTGTCACTCAAAAAAATATATTCATCTTTTTATTTATTTTTAAGTAAAACAAAAGATCTAAATATTATAAATGGTTTAAATTGTTAAGTCAAGATTATTATTTTAAAAAATATTAGTTTTATTAATTATTAGTTTTATTTTATTACCTTGATTCTATTAGGTTTTAACTCCATATTTATAATTTGGTGTACGGTCTAGAGTAAACTTTAGTCATGTTAAAATTACTGATCCACTTGAAAGTTGATGCTGAGAGTTATACGTAATTTCTAATCCTCTTCGTATTGTGCTTAGATTGGTTTTTGTGTTTGGACTCTACCCATTAACAAACAACAACAACCAAGCCTTAATCTAAAAAAGTGTGGCCGGCTACATAAATGAAAGAAAGAATGACGCAACCAACCAAGACTCTCATCTAATTCTACCAAATTAATACCCTCTTTTATTACTCTCGTCCAAGTCTTCCTTGCTCTCCCTCTCCCTCTACCTCTTACATACCGGCCCATTAACAAAATATTTATTAAATATATGTTTTCTCGCATTTAAAAATTTCATAAATGAATCTTAAAAAAGAAAATTAAAATATCAGTAGTTCTCCATATCTCAAACTTTTTTTTGGTAGCCCGTAAAATTATATTAGTTGTAAGAAAATATATAAGACTGTAATTTTTTTGTAAAACCGTGAAGAGTGATCGAGTGTCCAATTTAGCCCCCCTAAAAAAAAGAGCAAGTGTCCTAATATAGCC
>JAOWBF010000034.1:5256808-5268498 GCA_028566175.1 Vinca major
GCTTCTTAACTTAACTTCGTTGGGTGTTTTTTTTTTTTTTTTTTTTTTTTTGGGTTCTTGAATGTCATTTGTTGGTTCTTACCCAATCTTATTTTCCTTCCTGACAGGTCAAGTATATGCTGTCTCTGATGGTACAATTAGGTAGGTTGGTTTCTCATAATTGTACATTGGTCGGCTACTTGGTTTCTTGGAAGATGAGAACGGATCTATTGGTAACTTTACCCATGGATTTGCAGTGGGGGAGCAATTTTAGTGAAACCGAGATGTCTCCCCTTCTTTAATCTCTTATTATACAATGGGAAAATAGCTTGTAAATGGCTCTAGTTAAACCCAGGCTTGTTATTTATAGAATTTTTATTTAAAGAATATTTCATAATATTTTTGGGAATGGCAGGTTTGCGGTATTTTTTACAATGCGTTGAGCTTCCCTCCCTCTTGCTGCGTTCCTCATGCGGCATCTTCTTTTGTAACCATCTAACCTAAAAGCTGAATGCCATTGCTTTTCCCGCAATAAGAAAAATGTGAATGAATGTTATTGCAAAATTCTTCAGTGACTTGGGAGCAAAAACGGACATCGAAGAGAGGTTTATTTTGATACAAATGAAACGAGGGCACCTGTCTTTAACAGCTCTATGTCTTAATGTGAAAGGATGAGGCACAGAATATAACTTGGTTGTAAATGTTATTCCAGAGTATGTTTCTCAAAATGAACTATAGGCTCTTATAATGATCAGCTTAGAGGAGATCCAGCGGTGCACATACATCCTGAGTTTGTCTAGTATTCCCTTTGTTTCAAAATACAACTAGTATCTGAATCATCCAGTCTTTCTCCAGCCATAAAAGTAAAAATCTGGTCTTGATTTTGAACCCAACTACATCCAGGATTTTTCTTTACACCCCTTAGCTTCATCAGTTCTCGAACCCGGTCAGCCTCTTCCCATCTACCTGCTTCTGCATACAAGTTAGAAAGAAGAGCATAGTACCCTGAGTGATCAGGCTTCAGCTTAAGGAGATTCTCGGCTGCCCAACAACCTAACTCTACATTTCCATGGAGTCGACACCCTGCTAGTAAAGCCCCGTATATATTGGCATCTGGTGTGATTGGAAGGCTTTTTACAAGCTCTAACGCCTCTTCTATGAGCCCAGAACGACAGAGGAGATCAACCATACAAGCGTAATGCATCTGAGAGGGTTTAATACCACAATCAAGCATGTTATTGAAGAACCCTTTCCCCTTTTCAACCAATCCTCCGTGACTACAAGCTGATAGAACCGCAACATATGAAACCGAGTCATATTCAACGCCATACTCCCTCATGGCTTCGAAGAGGTTCATTGCAGTATCCAACTCTCCTAACATTCCGAATCCCAAAATCATGGTGTTCCATGAGGCTGAATCCTTATTAGGTATACTATCAAAAACCTTTCTGGCAAGATCAATCCGTCCAGATTTGGTGTACATATCCAGAAGTGAATTTGCAACGAAGAGCTGTTCTTGATATGACCGCCTAATTGCAAATGCATGGATTTCTTTTCCTTGCTTTATTGCTGAGATATTTGCACATGCTGATAGAACTCCCATAAAGGAAACTGAATCATGCTTCAACCCCAGCAATCCCATTTCAGAAAAAAGAAGCAAAGACTTTGAGCATTCATGCGTTTGAGAATAACCGATGATTAGTATATTGTATGATACTTCATCTCTAGGCGACATAACAAATACACTCCAAGCCAGATTGAAGCAGCCACATTTTGCATACATGTCCGTCAAAGCATTTGACACAAATAAATCAGATACTGAACCCTCACGAATAAGCCTGGCATGAATCTCCTTTCCAGACTGAAGAGAAGAAATTCGTGCACAAGCAGGAAGAACATTTGTGAAGGTGACTGCACTCGGAGTCTCACCATGAACCTGCATTTTCCTAACAAATTCTATAGCTTCCAACTCATGCTCATTCTGAGTAAGGTTAGCAACCATGGTATTCCAGGACACAACATTCCTGCTGGACATGTTATAAAAGACATTTGCTGCATCAATCGGACGTCCTGATTTGGCATACATATCGATCAAGGAATTGGCAACAAAAATGTCCGCATTTATTCCCATTCTGACACTAAAACCATGCACTTCTCTTCCTTTGGGGAAGAGCCCCAATTCAACCAACACCGGCAGTATGCTAGAAACAGCAATTGAATTCAATTTTATGCCCTCATTATTCATGAACCTAAAACTGTCTAAAGCATCTCTGTAACAGCCTCTATAAGCAAAACTAGTAATAATTGCATTCCAAGAGACATCAGTCTTATCAACCATCCAGTCAAAGACCTGCATTGTAGCTTCAAACTCACCACACTTTCCATAAGAATCTATGAATGCATTTCCAACTCTCACTTTACTATCCAACCCAACCTTGATAGCATAACAATGGATGCCACTCACCGTTATCCCGTTCCCAACGCTAGCACAAACCGGTAAAACACTCGCCATGGTAGCATCATTTGGCTTAAAATCAGCTAATGAGACCATCTCCTTAAATAAATGAATCGCTTCGAAATGACAATTATTGTCAGCAACAGCTCCAATTAGAGTATTCCAAGAAACTACATCCCTCTCAGGCATTTCATCAAACACCTTCTCCACAGCCTCCAAATCACCACAATTCCCATAAAACAACATAAGAGTATTATTCACATATAAATCTTTATCAAACCCAAATTTAAACACAGAACAATGAACTTCCAATCCTTTCCAAACACCAAAAGATTCAGATGAACAAAGTTTAAGCACAAAAGGGTATGTATAATCATCACACTTGACACCATTCTTGCCCATCTCATTATAAATCACCAACCCTTCAAAATACAAACCCAAAACAGAGTGAGCACGAATCAGGGTATTGTAAAGGAAAGTGGAGGAAGGCGAAAAGGTAAGTGTTTGATGAAAAAGATTGTAAATAATTGATGGGTTGTTGTTGGGTTGAAAAGTTGCGTAACGGAGAATAAGAGCAGCGGAAATGGTGATGGAGCTGGGAAGGAAGCCATGGAGGATGGAAATGGCGTGGGCTTGCTTCGTTTGGTTGAGATTCTGCACAGAGTTGCAGAGTGGTAGAAGATCCGGTGGAGAGTGGCATCTTGGAACTGGGTTAGGGGCATGAAAGTGTTTGAAGAGTGGAAAATGGAGAGCTACGCGAAATATGCGGGCATGGTGGAACATAGGAAGGTAAACTGGGAGACATCAGACGAGCCCAATACGAGTTTATGTGTTTTCGGCTCAACTACTATTAGTTGGTCTAGATAGAAAGAAAGAAGTGAATTCCCCACCCGAATCGGATGCTTCTTACTTGGTAAGATTTGAATAGCGCAATATGCATTAATTGATAAAAATATAGGGGATGAAGTCAAAAAGGTGACAATCACATACGAGATTCAAATTTGCGTTGTTGGAATCACTAAACACACATCCTCAAATTTGCCAACTCACTAATGCCCGGAAGGCTCAAGTCACCATTAATACGATTTTGATTGCCTGTGAGCAAATAAGCATTTAAAAATTCAGGCAAAGAGGTGCATTTGGATTTGAGTTTTCATTGAATTTTTTATCTTCAAAAATGTAGAAATTAATTATTTATAAAAGAAACTGCGAATTCAAAGTAAAAATTTGCATTATAATTAGAATGAAAGTGAAAATAAATGCACGCTCTTCTAGAATAACTTATGCGATTGAAAAAAGTCTTAACACGACAACCAGAAGATAGTTGTAATAAACACAAGTATATTTTGTGTTGCTTTGCTTCTCTTCCCTCGGACGAACTGGTGCATCTTTCCAGAGTAACTATTCAGCTTTTCAGTACTTTTTTTTTCTTTCTTCTTTCAATAAACCAAATTTACTTATTCTAATTTTTTTTTTCTTTTCCAATGATTTAGAAAAGGGGGAAAAACTCCAGAAATCGAGAAAACTAGTCTATTTGTTTTCGCCACCTGCAACTTTCTGCCTGAGTTCTTGCTCAGGACTAACAATGGAGCCAGGTTTCATTCTTCCATATCTGTTACTTCTTTAGAATGCCTGAGGCTCTCACAACCTGGACAATTATGCAAGCTCTCATGAATATAGATATCACAGTCCAGACAGAAGTGTTGTTTGCATTTAGGACAGGCAACTCGAGCGCCACCCATATTTCCTGCAACAGATTCAAACAGTGATTATCGTACCTAGTATCTCTACTACATATAACATATAGACATTATTGGTATTAATACAGTATGTCGTTGCACTAGGAATTATTTATCGCTTCCTCTTCTTCATGTTGTATCTACTTTTGAGTTGCTTAAGACACAACCCTTTGTAGTAATTGCATATTCCAGTCATTCAAAACTACGGAATAAGACCTCTGGTGATCTTTGCAATTCACAGAGGCTCGACAATTCCTGTCATTTTAACCTCGGAAAGTCCCCCTTTTGCTGTCACTGGTAGCTTTTCATGTAAAGAGGACAAGTTTGGATTACTTTCCATTTAGACACAAAGAACCAACTGAGATAAATCTTTATACTGGATTATGGACCGCATATATCATAAATCTATGTCACTAGATGCCGTTCAGTACCTTCAAGGTACTAGGATGGTTAACATTATGTTCCTATGTTTAACTTGGCTCTGATAGAGAGCAGAATTGGAAGCAGAAGAACAGAACAAGAGACACCTGCCCATTGCCATGTATCGGAGTACAACTATCGTTGCAATATAAAGTCTTTGTTTCCTACTGGCATCGTACTTATTCACTACAACTTATGTAATCAAGTCTGAACTGTGCAGTTAAGCTTCCCATGTTCCTCCATGATTTTAGAGCATAGTTTTTACATATTTGTTTCTTTTAACCTGAGTTATTGTTCTTCCTTCTGAATCTTAGAATATTGTTCCTAGGTTAAGTCTAGACTTAAAATATGATAATCCAAAAACGTAGAAACAGAAATTTCACATGGCCTGTCTAATTAATCCTATTGCATATATGGGAGTGTTAAGTAGTCCTAATTATGTGTAGCTTCTTCCATTATCAACCAAACCAATTCAGACTTCTATGCTCTTTCTAACTATATTTTTACGCAATGTCTTTCTAGCAATATCTTCAGTTCCGTTACAAGAATGTAACCATTAAAAAATTATATTTGTTAAATCTTTTGAAATGCAATAAGGTAGTCTCCTCTTTCTGATGCTTCCTATTGTTATTGCAATATAAAAAGAGAAAGTTGACAGTGACAAAATGATGCTTAGGTTCGGTAAAGACAAAATCAATAATGGAAGTTCTTACCAGGATCTAGGAGACTTTGCTGGCAACCGAAACAATCTTTGGGCTGCTTATTTACAAGTGATGGTGACACATCATCGAAAGGTGTTATAGGAAACAGATGATGATAGGACCTAGCCAAATGTGGAGATGAAACAAGGGTCAGCCCACAGATTCGGCATTCAGTAGGCAACTCACATAGACGTGCTTTACATCTTGGACAAGTGTAGCCCCCGCCAAACTTAGCCTCTTTATGACATGAACAAATTGATATGACTCCTTCGGCAGCTCTTTGAGGGAAACCCATCTTTATTAAATTGGCAATTGCAAATTCCGCTATCGCTGGAGGAGGCGGTGCATGCTCCAACACTAACTCTTTCAAGTGGAACTGCGAGAAAATCAAGTCATCGGTCAGATAGTCTAAATATGGTCTGAATTACCATTTTGGATATGTAATGGTATCATCACTGAGCCGGAAACTCACCTCATCCACTGCGACAGCGTATGATCCACCAGTTTCTTGGCAAAGATATTTACATATATATAATTCAGCAGAAAGGCCAATAACTGAGCACCTTATCTTTGAAACTTTGCATTTTTGGATAGTTTCCATTATATCCCCCGGATCACAAGTACTAAGTGCCGAATATAGAAAAAGAACTTCACGGTGACCATATGAAGGGATTTGATTTAGAAGTTCATGCACAAGATCGAGACCGTTCTGGATAGACGAGTCACCCGAGCACCCCAACTTACCCATCAATGCCTTAATATGAGACTCTGGACTGCCACCTAGGTCCGTTAAGCAGTGCGCAACCCCATCTTTCAAAGTTACCAGGCCGATTTGACTTAAAGGGTTCTGATCAAAGAACTCCCTGATAAAAGCTTCCACTTGTTTAGCGATCACAGCCATTCTGCTCGGCTTGTAATCCATCTCACTAGCTGCCTATACGACAGAAGTGAAATTGCTTATCAATTCGGCTGAATAAAGGTATAGGAATTATACTCGACAACCAAATCATCTCCAAACCTTTCACTACGCCTGCAAGTACAGTTTCCAACTATTTGTGAAGAACCCAAGGACGATCAAAATAACAACTTACAAGTTCACCCTAACGTAGATAAAGTCCGTTCTGAGGTCAACCAGATAGAGGATGTCTACTTCTCAAATTGCTTTAATCTAAACACTTTTCTGTATTTATTCTTTTTCTGCCCATTTCACCAATTAAAAAACATACCCATGGAACATATTACAGAGACAAAACACTACAACAGCTAAGGTATAAACAGCCTGTATATTGATAACTAAAAACATGAAAAATCAAACCCATAAGTCTGAATTGATCATTTCAATCTTATGAAGCACACGTGATCTACTGCAACATTCTTAATTAATTATAGTCTTGTTGACACCTAGAGTTTATCTTGTTTAGTTTAGGATATATGAATGTAATTAGAGCGTTATGGAAGTGTCACAGAGGATCCAAACTGATTATGAAAGGGGAAATTCATATCTTTCCACTTCAGTTCTAATAAAAAAAACAAAATTTCTAGTCCTAAGGCCAAATTAAAATTCAAAGAAATTACACTTACCTTTTCTATCAACAACAATACTAACATAACTCATTAAGTCCCCCAATAATTGGGGGTATGTGCGGGGATAGATATGAAACAGACCTAACCTGACCTAAAACTTTGCAATAAATGCACTAAGTGTCTGCTCCTAGAATACCACTGAAACAGACAGATTGGAGAGTGACATATCCTTTGACAATAAATGTACAAAGTGGATAATCACATAATACCACTGAAACAGGAGCCCTATACCTTCACGTTTGCTACGGAACAATGCCCTCAAATCAAATTAAAAAGGCATAAGAGAAGGCAAACCCAATAACCATTTTATTGATGTGCACATTACCATACTTCTTTCGTTAAGAATCCAGAGCATTTATGCGCAACATTCTATCATTCAAAACAGAAATTACTTCTACTCCTAGAAATCAAGAATCAACAAAATGTACAAAACTAAACATAAAAAATGGAGGAATTGGAAAACATACTCGAGAAAGATCAATGACAATGTAGAGATAACGAATGAGGCCTTTCTGAATACGAGTAGTAGAAGCAGCAGTTCGGAGACGTCTACGATACTGAGCATGATAAAGGGTTTTGTTGTCAATTGGGCGAAGAAGCCCTGATTCATCTTCTTGTAGAGATTCCCAAGATCTATCTTCAGCATAAGTCCTCTCCCACGCCTCTCGATTATCATCACCACCTCCATCATCTTCATCTTCCTCTTCTTCTGTACCCTTTTTATTATTCAATCTTCTTTCTTCACCATTTATATCTCTTTGCATCATATATCGATTATTTCTTCCTACAAATTGAAATACCCCACAAAAAGTGTTCAAATCAAAAGGGTTTCAAAATCATCCAACAATCAAGAGGTTAACTTTTATAGGTTGGGAACATTTTAAAGGTCCAATATTTCTTATACATATATACACTTATGAATTGAAGATCATAAATAGATAGGGTGATTAGCATGGAAAATCAGCAAAATATTACCTAGGGAAACAACCTAATTGAGCTCAGAATGCTTGCTTTGCTTCCCAATGCGAGGGCCGAAGGCAAGGTGAAGGCTTCAGAGTTCTTAAACAGTATATTCTGGCAGCTGCTTTTGCTTACACTCTATATATATTTGATTTTATACCAAAATTAATAAAATTAATTTGATCGTGTGTAAGTTACTGTGAAATCTTTTTTAATTAAAGAGTTTACAAGGAACTCGCATATTAGTAGAGTTTGATACTTTAAATATAAAATTTTAATTATAAGAGTTTAAATATAAATATTTGTTCATTTTAAGAAATTGAACATTTATTTTATTATAAATTAAAATAGTAAGTACTATTTTTTATGTGTATGCATGAGTAACATTTTGATAATTATAATTTGTGACAGAAGAAGTACCATAATTATTCTTGTTTACAATACTTTGGATTGTTGTTGTGAGAGAGATTCTTATAAGTATAATCCTTCTTATTCCTTTGACACACATTCATTCACTCTCAAGTCCACAAAAAAAGGAAAAAAATTACGAGCATACTAGAATTATGTATGGATTGAATTTGGTTTAAAACTCAAATAGAGACCCAAATTGCCTTTGGATTGAGTCTAAAAATGAAATCTAGAGCAGTAAATCATCTATAATCGGATTTCGGTTTGAAATCGATTTGAGACTGAAACCATAATTTCAATGTGAGAGACCCAATCCAAGCATACACTAAATCACTCAATAAGAGATCAGCAGTAAGGTTCTGAACAACCCAAGAAGCTAATGGTACAGTCGGTACATGTGGCAAAAACATACAGAAGCCAACCTAGTAATAGCAGTAGGGGAAGCAGCAGTCCAGTGAACAGATACACTAGTACTACTATCACTATTCCTGCAAAACTGTTGGTTTCATCTTCAAATCTTCTTATATTAAAGACTATCTACTTGTGGCTACAACAGAATGAGGAAAATCTTCACCGTCTTGTGTTGATTAGATTTTCTCATGACAATCTGAAAGGGAGCTGGGAAAAAATTTGAATCCTTCAGCACTAAGATTCTCGATGGGGATAGACAACCATGATTAGATTAACAGAGTGCCTCACTGTGTTGGGTCGATAAGTACACGAGTTGAAACTTTGCTTAGTCTTCAGTATCTGGATCAAGAACAGGGAGAATGCTCAATGCCGATGAACCAAGGTGCATGCCCCGCACTATCCCTCCGTACCCAGTCTTAATCTTATAGGACAAAAGCAGGACGGAGTCCCATAGCGCTGTTCTTCCCTGTCAATAAAAACCAAAAGTAGTATTACAAATCTCGCAAGCAAGTACCAGATGATGTATAAAAAAAACCTTGACAATCATATGACATAACCAGCTAGTTGATTGATTCTACGAGACATGCTACTTACTTGGAATGAGAACTGAGGCTTTTTCTCCCAATATAACACAAAAATTGGAGGGCTTTTCTTTCCAACAGCCAATACACAAGCTCCTGGATGCAGCACAGAGGGAACACCAGCTAAAATAGCAATATATTTTTCAGGAAACCTTTCTTTTGGAGGTAGAACTCCTAAAAACAATGAATTCTTGCTAGACTGGGATCCAGCATAAGCTGTGGGATCAACGTGTAGCATCCACTTCGGATGTTCCAGGAAAGCACAAAATAGATACAAGAGCAAATGAGAATCTGTAGGAAGTTCAAGAGTCCACTTCTTGTTTGCTTTGTCATAGACTTCTCCACTTCCCAGATACTCATAGTTCTTGACACAGGTTCCTTCAGCAAGTTCTGCAACATTTCAAGGACTTAGTATCTCGGTAATAAGTTATATTAAATGAATCAGATGTTACCAATGAATACTTATTACATTTTATGAGACAAACAAAGATTATTTTTTACTCAAAATTACCTCGAATCCTTTGTACAGTATAATCTGGCCTGACACTACTGTGTGGTAGCAAACCCTTTCCCCACTCTCCTTTTACCAAGGTACTAAGCCTCTGATGTTCAGTGATTGCATCTATACATTCTTGTAGAACAGGGACTAACAAACTTGCCTGAGGTGATTGTTGGGGGTTGCCAAGAGGTACCTTTGCTGTTGAAGAGAGATCACGATTACATAAAATATTCCGGAGGCCATGTTCACTTCCTAAAAGTGAGAGAGACCGATATAAATTAAAAAAATGCAGACCAACTTACTCAAACAAGCATCAAGAGATTGGATAAGTGTAGCCCGTAACTGATTAAGAAGACCATCTTCATCGACAGCAATTGCTGGCTGCCATTCATTAGTTTGCCCAATGGGAGATGCTGTAGCTCCTGTATTTGGGGTATCACTTCCCACTTGACTGATTGTAACTGTAATGCCAAGTTTAGCAGCAGCTTGCATAACCTAGAAGCATGGAAATTTTAGGCTGCTTGCAACAAAAAGCACCATAAAATATCATCTAGAGACCATGTCTCTATTTCTTTTCATCCAGAACCCTTCACCAACAATGGAGCCCGGAATTTTTATCATAAAGATATCCTAACAGTCACAAGGATAGATACAAATTTTCAATATCTTCCTTGCGTTTTTAAATAAAAAGAAAAAAACGAATCTTTGGAAAAGAAAAAAAGGTAATCAGCGAATAATGAAATAAAAAGAGTACCAAACAAAATTTTATGTCTCTACCATTGACTTTATTTTGTGAAGGATAAAGCATACGGATAACGAGAACCAAATTATGCATCAAAAGAGAGTAATAAAAATGATGGCGGTAGAATATGGATGGCCTAATTACAAATACTCAATATATATCTTATCATAAAATTGTCAGATCACAAACACCCACCAGTTATGGTGCATGATCTTCAACTCAATACATGACTGACTTTCTCATAAGATAGTATGCCCATAAGTTTCAAAGATAGTTTAGATGTTTTCATATAAGGACTTATATAGATACGTGGCTTCAAGAAAATAATGATAAATAATTATACAGCCTATTAGGAAACTGCAATGAATTCTCTGAATGCAAGAAAAGTAGCAAGGATATCAACTGCATACAATAATTTACCTTTTCATGACTGGTATCAATCTTGACAAGTAGAGGATTCAATAAAACTGAAGAAAACCACTGTCTGAGGTGATCACGCCAAAGCTCAATCTCTGGATAGATGCCCAAATCTTGAAAAGCTTGAATTGACTCCTCCATAGACATAGGCGGAGGTAGATCAACCTCACCTTTCTTTGGCGGGGTAGTAAACTTTTGGGATCCGGGGGACATTCTGACAGACCTCAAAGGTGTACTTCTTGTAGTACCAGAAGTATTAGCAGAGGTAGCTATTGTATTAGGACTTGATATGCTAAACCCCTTGATGGTTGGAGGAGGAGTTGCCATTTTACTTGCTGACTCAGAAATTTTCTCATCAACATCGGCCAAAAAAATTTCAAGGTCTTCTTCGGTTGTAATCTCTTTATGAAACATAGCTCGCTTATTTGACCAAGGGGAGGTACCAAATTTATCTGAACCACCTGAATTCTGAACAGAGGTTGACTGGGAAGAGGTAACAGGAACAAGATACAGAGAAGGGGAAGACGGTGATTTTGACGGGGAGCTGAAAGAATGCGTCTTACTTCCACCACTTGAGCTTGATTTATTGGATGAACGACTTGAATTAGTGATTGGTTGATGAATTGGAACAAGGGGTTCTGAAGGAGATACTGGTTTAGTAGCAGATTTAGGAGGTTTCTTTGAAGACTCCAGTACAGCTGGTTCAACTTTTGGCTTCAATCCTATAAGGCCTAGCTGCCTATTAGTAAGACGCATTTGCCCCTTGGTTCCTTCGGAAGGAGATACAACTGTCA
>JAOWBF010000034.1:5287274-5298138 GCA_028566175.1 Vinca major
CCCAGACTCAAAAGTCTGGGTCAGCCCATATATGGTGAGATCCAGATCTCACCCAGACTCTATCCAAATGTGTTTTGAGGTCTCAGTTTGAGACCAAACCAAACAAATCTCAGACTCAAACCAAACAAATCTCAGACTCAAACCCAATCCAAATAAACCCTAAAAGTTTTGTCGAATCTTCCAATCCGAATCTAAGATTCTCATGTTTACAATTTTTTAGACATTTCATTTCGAGTCAAAATTACAAATTTGACAACTTGGAGAGTTCTCGAAACCCATGATGGGACTTCGGACACGTCACACATCCCAGGACCCCTTTGACAAATCATTTATGTGAATCCAAATGATTTATTAAAGAAACAAACAAATAAAAAGTTAATCAAGATGAAATAAAAAAAATTGTACTTAGATTTAATTTTTATTTAAAAATTTATACTTTGAAAATTAAAAAAAGGTAAATTATTTGTGCGAGAATCATATCCATGAAGCACAAATTCATTTCTTTATACTGAAAGACACTGTGTTTATTATTCAAAGGAAATTAATAAAGAAAAAACAAACAGTTGCTAATGTGGAAAAGTACATTTGGTTTCTGATAAATGGAAAAGGATCCTTCAATGGCACTTGAAGATGCATTTACACAGAGAAAGACAAAAATCTCCTTCAACAGAGTATTCCCTCAACGGGCTTCAACATATCTTCTCACAGAACGCCTCCCAACTGCCAAATCATGAAAATGGTCAGCATCAGGGACGAAGACGTGCTGCCCCGAGATTTCTAAAAAATACTAATCCCTTCATTTTTTAATATAGGTTGTTTAGGACACTTTAAAAAAAAAATTAAAGAACTTAAACAAATAGTAATCTTTCCACCACAATTCCAATAATACCCCTTCCTTCCTCTTTCTCTTCTAATTTTCTAATAAAAGATATGTTGAGGGTATAATTAGAGTAAATTATTCACATCCAATAAAAGATATATAAATGATAATTAATTTGGATACATATATATCTTCTAAACGACAATTAAATAGGAATGAAAGAAGTACTAGATATAGTGAATTTTATATGTAGTTCAGAATATTTTATCAAATTCCTCCCCTCAAAAAAATAATTTTTTACAGTTTTTATATGTAGTTCGGCATACTGTTGCAATTTTCACCCACTTCAACGCCAACTTCCTTGCTTCGTCCTTGTCAACATTTATAGACGAAACTAGAACTTTGCCCGAGTGAACCATAATAGAAAACAAGTGACTGAAAGCCTAGAAAATGAATACATATAAAGCAATTTTAAAAAACTTTCAAGAGGGGCACTCCGTTGGATTCATTTCTTTCGACAAAAGTATCACGAGAAGGGGCAATGTGTTAACTCTCCCTTTAGGGAAGTTTATATATGTAGTAAACAGACCGAGGAGACTATTAGATATACTATTTAGATGGAGTAAAATCACCAAGCATGAATTGAAGGCTGATGACACATAAGATTGAACGTAACGATTCAACATAAATGAAGTCATAGCAAGTAGAAGTTCTGGGAATAGACGTTGAAACAAAAATTATCATTCCCCAATGAAGAGTCGCATACCATGATGGTCTCAATTTCATCCTGAGATAAAGGAGGTCGTTTGGGCTGTTCAGAAGCCTTTCCTCCTGCAGCCAAGTTGGAAGGAGACCTCGAGAAAAATGTTCGAGGAGCTTCCCCGGTAGTTGCAGAGGCAGCCTGATTCTGGGATGAAGAACCTGCAAGAAATCACCTCAACTCAATTGTTAAATCCTAAACTTCACGAAATAAACAACCTAAAGGCATCGTTAAGATTTATGAATGCGTTGTCATAGCCGGACTGAGCGCATTGCCAAAAAACTCGTTTCATAAATAAGTTGGAGACCTCACTGCTTTCTTTAAAAGAGAGAAAGAAGGCAAAAGGTATCAAGGAAGAAGTTAGAAAAATAAAACGTAAACTTGAAGAAGGATTTAAGAGAGCATTTCAACACTCGCCCTTAATTTTTATTGTTTCTTCGTATCCAGTGCACAAGACTCCCTGTAGGGTATGGGGAAGGTCTCCATGTACCTTTATTTTTTATAAAGAGGTTGTTTCCGGGCTCGAACCCGTGACCTAATGGATAACAAGTAAACATGACCATCAACGCTCGCCCTTAAATATCGATTGAAAAACGCAACAATTTTTTGAGAAGGTAGGCATTCCTTTAACGACAACCATAACAGGAAATGAAGAAATTTGTTCGTGGATGGATGGAGTATAATCCAACTTTCCTGGAACTAGCTAGTTATTAAGACCAGTCGATGAAAGAAAGCCACATCAATACGAACCACATACACACTCAGATAAATAAATGCTTAAAACCTGTTCATAGACTTGTCTTTATGAAACAACAACTATTCCGTTCATATTTTGTTATCTGTATCAAGCTATAGGATCTGGAAGTTAGGACATAAACATAGTTCCCATCTAAAAAGGAACCCGGTATGGAAGCTAGAAGTTAAAATAGAAGAAGTCCATTTCTGTGGTCTCAGCAGTGGCAGTGGATCTCCTTTGCAAGGTTAGACCGAACCAATGGGACAATCTATGAAATCTTAAAGCAGATTCAAAGCCTTTCATAACCATCTTCTTGGAAAATCCCTAAAAGACTTAAAATACAGCTCATTCGAATATTTAACCCTATCATGCTTGAAAACAATGCTGCAAAGTTTATCGCCGCAACATTCTTATCTTATTTATCAGTAAAATCAATGAGATTCCATTAAAAGGATACAAACTTTAAGCTTTAGCATGTAAATTTCTCCTCCAAAAGTTATTTATTATGTTGTATTTACTCCCATTTGTTCTACTTGACATATTTGGCTCTGGCCCCATACTCCTCCTACAACTGCAAAAGTTTTTACTAACTTGCCCTTACTTGCCACAAAAAAAAAACATGTGAAGTAGGTGTACAACTAGAATCAATAGGTCAGGTCTAAGATAGAATTTTCCGTACCTAAAGGACAACACCAAGCATATTTAAAGGCTAAAGCAGCATCATATCCATCATTATAGGCTCTTTAGAATCAAATATTACAAATAATGGTGGTAAAGAACAACAAAATACATCCCAATTTACATTACTAAACTAAAAAAAGAACCATAATACTACCTCCATTCCTCAATATAACTTGTTAACGACATGTAGCGAAAATTAAGGAAACAAAAAACAAGGTCCTTTATTAATAAAAATACAATATTACTCTCTTAAATAGAATTAGTGGTACACAAGTCCTATTTAAAAGAGTAATATTGATATTTTGACTAACAAAATATCTTGTTTTTTGCTTGCTTAATTTTCTCTACATGTTCTAAATGAGTTATATTTATATTTAAATGGAGGTCGTAGCAAATAAGGTCCCAATCTTAATGGTAGAAATTCCAAACAAGTAGATATTTTCCCAATGCCCCTAACAATAAATTTTTACATTTAATAATGCTATAGTCCAAGAAATAAAATATGCATCTAATCAGTTAAATAACAAAAGAAACCCACAAAATTTCTCATTCTAAATTCATAAAACAAGCAAAAAAAAAAATGTGAAATTCAAGCCAGGAAAGGGATGAACATACCCCCAGAGCCAGATGGTTTAGGGTGTCTCTGAGGAAATTTGATTCGTGGGATTCTCTTCAAAGCCTGTGCACCTCCACCCATCTTCTTCTTCTTTATTCTTCAAACTGTTACCGCAAAATCTTAGAAAGAACAGCAGCTCAATCGAGAATTTTCTTGTTCTTCTGATAAGGCAAAAAGGGAAAGCGAATTATACTCTCGGATTTGTCCAGGCGTTGAATATGGAAAGTTCTCGGGGCTCCAATGATTATTACCGAATATAAATAAAGTTGGTTAAATTAGTATGAATTTGACGCATCTTTTTTTTTTTTCACCCGAGGGGCAGCCAATATCCACCTATAACGTGGTGACTAATTCGGTTCGACCTGCGGTTGGCCCGTAGTGTGACCGCTAGCGGGGAAGGCCTAAACCCATATGAGGGCTGTATGGGTGGATTATCGGTAAGTATTTATGTAAGCGATATATGTTTCAGTTCTGTCATGACCCGCGGTGTTGATTAAAATAGAACCCACCTAAACTTTTTCTTAACTTTTTCTTACTAAGAAAAATATAATTTGATACTCTTTTATAGTTATAGTAAACTTTAAATGGATGTAACATCTTATACAATAACCTAAAAATTGCAATACTTTTGCTCACAACTTAGCTAAAATAGGCCAAATGTAACAATTATGTAGGTTATATCTCCCCTAATTCTATTCCTCTATCTACAAGGCATATTTGTAATAATTTAGGCTCGGATCTACGTTCAAGTTCCATGAGAGTTGTGTCAAGTTCTGATGTCAATTCTTCTAATATAAATGACAACTGAGGTATTATTCATTAAAAAAACATCTTATACAATACATATTCTTTTATAATAAATACATGTTTTAAAGCGTGCCAAACTTCACGTAACATGTGTTAAAAAATTACAATTGATGCTCGCTTCTGAAATTTTTGGACCATTAAATTTGTATCTAAAAAATAAAAAATATTAATTATATACTGAATTTTTAATATTCAACACCAGAATCAATAATCTAATCCAATAGCACGTTGGAGCCTTGGTATCATAGTTTGGGCCCATAAATTTTTTTGAGTCGACGAATCACAGCCCAATGCATAATAGAAGGCCAGCTTTATTTATAGGTTTGGCCCACTATTGAATTTCTTTTCCCCATATATGAACATTTTTTTTAAGTAGGGGAATGTATTTTGGGTAGTGTTAGGTAGCTAAACACTTAGCGATTGACTAAATTAGGGATAAAATAGAAAACAAAATCCGTAGAATACCTTATACTGACATAACGTGGAGTGAATTTTTTATTTTTAACCAATTTTAGCGAATTTTACATGGCAAAAAGGTATTATTCATATATTTTTTACCTTAGATGTATTCACATAATTGATTCAAGACTAGGGATGACAACATGGTGGAGACGGATTGGATCCTCATCCCGGCCTTTATTGTGGATTTCTAAGCCCAATCGGAATGGGGGCGAAGAAATCTCTAGTTTAGTCGGATGAATTAGCATACGTATTTAAGACGAATTCAACAAGCTTCTTTATTTAGCGCAAATTCCTTATAATGATACATTTCTTGATAGAGTTGTATTTTTGTATTAATTTAGATGAAGAAGAATTCATAAATTAAATAACTTTACTTGATAAAGACGAATTTCGTAAATTCGTGAAAGCTAAAATCAAAACTCTTCACTCCAAAAATTGGTCATTTGGAGATAAAAACAAACAAATTAGGAATTCAAGGGTAAACTCTCACCTAGTCAATAAGTCACCAAGTCTTTTACCCCTTCCAGTAGGGAAAGTATAATCTGGTGATGCTGATTGAAGTCGAAGGGCTGACTCGGTCCATTTAAGGCCTCGAATGAAAAGTATTTTTTGATGTCGTTTTCAAGTTCCCAAAATTTCTAAGTGAAAATAGAATGTTATTGAACCTCTTACGAAACAATTACAATGTAACGCGTTAGATGATTAAGACTTCACTAATTAAGGATTAAAATTAACTTCGAGCTATGAGACAAATTGATTGGAGTTGTCATATGCTTCACCGTGGACATTAACTATTGTGAGATTTTTCCGCGGTGGTAGGGCTCTCTGTGTATAAGAACAGTATGGGTCAGGCCCTCCCTCGCTAACGGTCACGCTACGGGCCAACCGCATGTCGAGCCCGGATTAGTCACCACGTTGTAGGTGGATATTGGGTGCCCTCGGGGTGAACAAAAAATTAAGGATTAAAATTATAAATAATTCGTTGAATTCTTTATGTCAACTAAGAGTGAATAATGTTGTCAAAGAGGCCGCAACCCAGTGGGGCAAGCCTCGACTCATGACCGAGAGGTCTCGAGTTCGACACCCTCCCCATACATGGGGCAAGCTTAATATGTCTCCCTTTCTAGGGCTTTCTCCTCCTCCTCCTGTGAGGCAGTTCTCTCTCCCCTTCATGGGGACAATCGCTCAATCGGGCTTCAAAAAAGAATGTGAATAATGTTTAATTTGATTTTTAACCAATTTTAGCTAATAATTATTTCCCTTAATTTAATATTCTAATCAAGAAAATAAAGGTAATGTGACCTTCCCCGAACCTGCTAATGCACGTTGGTTTCAGTGCGGAACGAGATAATTCCGCACATACAGAATTTTCTTCGTACATTGGATTAAAATTTTGACGGTTAAAGTTAATTTAAACCGAGCACCTGTTCTGAGCCTCGGAACACATGTTTTGTTTTTGCCGTGCGGAACACATGTTTTGAGCCTCAGAACGAGACGTTTTGTATGTACTGGAAAAAACTGTTTCGCATAAAATCCGGAATGCGGGAGCCTTATGCATTGGATACGTCATTTTTTATTTATTAATAATATTCTGATCAAGTTAATATTATCTTCATACCAACCCAAGTTGGCTCAATTAGTAAGGATTTGACACGTCCTTACAAAAGTCAAGTGTTCAAAATTCTCGCTGCTGACGTGGGGACTGTGTTGGTGGGTGATCTGTAAGTACCCTTATAAGTGACATATGGTCCCTAGGGTCTGCCCTAACCTATGGTGATGACCGGACCCGAACTCATCCAAACTGTTTTTAATCAAAACAAATATATATTATCTTCTTAATTTTATATAGAATATGAAAATAGGGCTCCTTAGATTTTACCATTTCTCCAATGTCGCGTTACGTGCATTACACTTTTGAAAGTTTTATTGACTGAATTCAAATCCCATGCAAAGTGACACTATTTTCTTCACTTCCCTAAAAGAAAATAATAATAAAATCACTCAATAGTAGAAATCCCAATAATGTTTTATTTTCTTTTACTTCAAACCCGTCTCTTACGGTTAGTGTCACGTAGAAAGTTTACTTTCAGCCAATTTAACATTCTATTTTCAGCGGAGACTAAATAGAATTTAGATTTTCTTGAATAATGTCGTCGCCAATGAGATTCTAACTAATTCGGGAAGAAAAAAAAATGTGTCTGTTTGAAGGAATTTCTGTCAAGTAAATCAAATTATCATTAAAAATTAAAATTACAATCGAATTATTCGGATTAATTGACATTCCTACATTTAATCCAAGATATCAAAACAAATTTTCAATAGGTGTGAGTAGAAAATTTAGGAGCGAAAAAATAATAAGGAAATTTCTACTTCCTTCGCGCACATTTATACGTCTCGTTTGCTTTATTGGATGTTAGGATTTGAATGTTTTATTTTAAAATTTAACTACAATTTCAGTACAAGATTTCAATTGTGTCTCAAGTTAAAAGACAATTTTTTTAATTTTAATCTTAGTCCAAACGAGACATTCAAATCCAAAGTGTGTACATATTTTAGTAATGAATTCTAAAGCTTACTTGAGGTTTATTGGGACAATGTTCATTTTGAAACAAAAATCAAAATTTGGAACTGTATCTCCTACCATTTAACTTTTACAAAATCTAACATATACCTCCATCCCATATTATTTGCAACGTTTCACCATTTGAAACATCTTAAATTATTTGCTACGTTTCGAAATTTGATAAACATTTGACACGTTCTTTCTAAAATTACCCTTTATCTAACTAATCAACACTTATTTAATTGATTTAGTCATTCCAACACAACTTGACTTGGAAGTTGCATTCATTACTACTTGATTTGGAAATTTATAATTTGACTTGGAAGTTGCATTCATTACTACTTGACTTGGAAGTAGTATAATTTTCTTTTCACATACCATTCTTATTCGCAATTAAATGTCAACTTTTTTTTATTATTTGTAAGTAAATGTGCAAAGCAATTAATAATCAATTATAAACGCGAGTGTATTTAATTTTGAACAACTTTGACTTTTTTAGGCACACTTGGCACCCCAAAGCCACACAAAATTTGACTTCCAAAAATATATCAATAGGTCACTGGATGAAGATTTCAAAGTCGTTGTTGGCATAAGGTTTGTGCTTTAACTCCACTTTGATTTTTATTTTATTACTAATTACATATGACATTTTCATTTTCTTTAAGCTTACAACTATTTTTTTTTCAGTCCTCCAATTTGGTTATTTGCTGTGATTTTCCTTCTCTTCAATACTCATGGTGAGTAAATATAGTTTATCTGCATTTGTCAAAGTTCTATTTTTGCCAATCTTAATGAGACTTTAGATCTTTTAGTATATCCTCTAATATATTGTTTAGTACGTAAATAAATTTATCATATATACATACAGCAGTATGATTAATTCAAGCCCTCTCTTTAGTAAAATAATGTTTGCACGTGTGAAAAAATTCATTTGTGTATGGACGATGTACTATAGAAGATGTCTTAGAAGATCCAGTTTATAAACTTTTTCTTTTATAACAAAATTGATCTAAATAAACTTGCTAAAAAATATTGTTTGACCTCCAAAACAATTTCTTAACCTTGTAAGTCAACAATTCATATTATATATTTCAATTTCATTGACCTAAGTTTTTTTTCTTTGTCATCTCCCTTTCACAGGCTGGTATTCCTACCTCTGGCTACCATTCATTCCATTGATTGTAAGTAAATTTCATAAACAAATCTTTCATTTTGACGTTTTGCACCTTAATTTCTTGGTGCATTGATCAAATAATATGGTTATGATTATGAAAGTGGTCCTAAATAAGAAATAAATTGTATTTAAAACCAAGTAATTAATATAATGTTGCCACATTGCTTTCAGATCATCTTGTTGGTTGGGACCAAGCTACAAGTAATTATAACAAAAATGGGGCTAAGAATTCAAGAAAGAGGTGAAGTTGTCAAGGGTGTACCTGTGGTTCAGCCTGGAGATGACCTTTTCTGGTTGAACCGTCCACGTCTCATTCTCTATCTCATTAACTTCGTTCTCTTTCAGGTACTTTCAAAATGCATTACGCAACCTCTAAATGCAATAATCTAATATAAATTATATTAAAGAGATGTTTGCACATTGTATTGGCTTTTATCTTAATCCAATTTCCTAATGTTTTTATGTTTTCTTTTTGCTCAATAATTGCAGAATGCATTTCAACTGGCATTCTTTGCCTGGACTTGGGTAAGCTACAAAAACAGCATGTTATATACACTCCTTATTTGTGTATTTCAAAGAATTATTATGTAATTCACCAAACCAAAAGAACAACAACAATAACATAATCCATTAAATCTTTAATAATTGGGGTATGTGAGAAAATGGATAGGAGACAAACCTAAACTTCGACAATAAATGCACACAGTGACTGCTCCTAGAATACCACTGAAATCAATGAATCAGAGACTGATATAACATTTGGCAATAAATGCAAAAAGTGATTGCTCACATAATATCACTGAAATAGTAATTCCTTTGTATCGTCACGTTTGTTATGAATCATACCATCAAATCAAAGCTAAAAGACATTAGAGAAGACAGACTCAATAACCATTTTGATTTATTTACATATTATAATGTTTCTTTCATTCCGTATATAGTGGGAAAAAAGGATTATTACTTAACAATAACAAATTTGTACTAACTTTGATCTTTATTCGACAGTATGAATTTGGATTAAAGTCTTGCTTTCACGACCATACAGAGGATATCATAATTCGAATTACCATGGGGTAAGCTTCAATAATTCATAAAATACCAATCCACATTAATTAATTTCATCACCTATCCATTTACATTTAATTCCAAATATACTAACATATCAAAATTCCATTCTTAATCAGGGTCCTCATTCAGATCCTATGCAGTTATGTCACGCTTCCTCTATATGCCCTCGTAACACAGGTAACTAATACTAAAATTATTAGTCCCGTAACATATTAATAAGTCGCGATACAAAAAATTTCTTATTATTGACAAGGAAATCTGCATTCGCAATGTGTGATTATTATAACTTACATGTACAGATGGGTTCGACGATGAAACCAACAATATTCAACGAAAGAGTCGCAACAGCGTTGAAAAATTGGCACCACACAGCAAAGAAACACATAAAAGATCAAAGCAAGCATTCCGGTATGGCGTCGCCAATGTCTAGTAAACCGGCGACGCCATCCCACGGAATGTCACCGGTTCATTTATTGCGTCATTATAGAGGCGAATTGGAAAGTTACCATAATTCTCCTAATATATCAAATTTCGACATGGAACATTGGGAAACTGAGGGCGCAGTTTCTCCAACTCGATTTTACCAAGGATTTAGTGAGTCGCCTCGTCGAATTGAGCTTGGCTACGTCGAGCACGAGCAGCCAGAGGCTCAGAGCTCTTCCCAAGTGGGTCTTCTGCCCTCATTACCACCTAGGCAACACGAAATTAATATTGTTGGATCGGTAAATAGTAGTGGTCGAACAAAGGACTTCTCTTTTGATAAAAGATCACATGTATGAGAATATTGAGGACTGAAACTCTATTGGGAATTTGTCTATAAAGTCAATTTCGAAGGTAATGGCCATGGTATTGAAGGACTTCGAGTAAGGAGAAAAGGTGATTCTAAAAAGCCTTAATGGATATTGTTTTTTATTTTTTTATTTTTTTTGGTTTCTTTCTTCTTATTTTGTATACATTTTGATAAAGCAAACGTTGTTGAATGGTCCGTGTTCGAGCTGAGATCATAACATTTATATATAGTTATTGATGTTAGGAGAGTCACTCATTCTCGGGCCTCTTTAGCACCCGTCCTGATTTATCAAACTTGTCAGGTTTTAACACGAGCGGTCTAGAGCAAAAAAATATTGCTAAATGTAGAGGACGTTGCATACTTACATATATCATAGTTACTCCTTAC
>JAOWBF010000034.1:5510550-5521599 GCA_028566175.1 Vinca major
CCCTCACAGTGCATTGCTTGCTGGATATTTTAGCAAGGTACACACACGTCGTGTTTCCTTTTTTTGGGGTATGGTGTAAACATGCCTTTTGATATAACTTTACTTTTACTTATTCCCAGGTTGTGATATGCCTTATGTTACGGAAGACCGTGCCGCTTATGAATTACGTTCAGGTGACTTTTCCACAGGTTCCATGTTTTGGTGTTTACTTGAGTGTCATAGAGCAATTTCAAATACCTTAGTTGGCACTTTTTGGTGAAGGTTGACAAGAACAATTTATTTTTATTTTAATGTGAAATTTTGTTGACTTTTTAATTAAGCACTTGCATTATTATGGGAATCGAAGGAGAATTATGAATTTATTACGAAAAGTTGGTCAAGAATGATATTGATTGCACATTATACTCATAGGTGGTGGTTAATAAATAAAAAAGTGATACTTGTCTTGATGGGCATGCAAAGTTTTTATCTTAGAAGTGTTTTTATATGATAACAGTCTCCCTAAATCAAAGAATCTGTCGCTGTCAGGTATATGATAGCCATTTTAGTTTGATAACTTTGGATAGACAGATTGTATTGATTGGTTGAAAGCTGCAATATTATTTTCATTATATTCTAACACACGTATCAATCCCCACTGACAGTCTCATCAAGATGTTTTTCGCCAACTGGTTGATTTAATTGGTATTACATCCATCATGGAGGTTAGTGGTTTTTTTCTCTTTTCTTTGGGTTGGTGGAGGGGTTGTCTTATGCTATATTCAGTATCATAACCTATAATCTGTCCTCGGTATAGGTTTTAGTACGTCTTGTTGGTGCGGATGATCACCTCTACCCCAATTCTTTCGATGTGATGCAATGGTTGGCTGACAGTAGTTTGTTAGAAATGATCGTGGATAAATTGAACTCTTCGGTAAGCAAATAGCATGGTTACAGTGGGTTCTCATTACGTAATATGACCTTTTGTATGTAAAGCAAGAGTTACGGGATACGTAAGAGGTCATCTGATAATATCTATCAATTTAGAGATGTCTAAGGAAGCATGATATGCTGCGGGGTGGAATACCTGAGCAGCTAACATAGCAGTTACTGCAAGTTGAATTAATATTTACATTCATGTAAACTTTCTTTTATAGAATCTTTCACCTCTAGATTACTGAATATGACCATATGGAAGTTTAATTTGGTTTTTACCATGATATTTGTTTCAATGTGGTTAATTTCGACTAGGTTCGTGTATTGTCAGTTTTATACAACTTTTCTCTTTTCTGGGCGTAGACAGAATATGCTGCAATTCTTTGAGTTAAAGAAGCATCAGTCTATAACTGGAATTTAACTTAGATTTTGCTCTCGCCAGAATCCGCCCGAGGTACATGCTAATGCAGCAGAAACTCTATGTGCTATAACCAGAAATGCCCCTTCACCCTTGACCACAAAATTATCTAGCCCAAGGTTTGTGCAAAATTATTTGCATCTTCCTCAATGTTCTCATGCTCATTTCAGTTTCTTTTACTTCATGTAAATGTTGTTTTTATTATAACTCCGTGCGTTTCTTTTGGTCCAGCTTTGTTGCAAGGATTCTCAACCATGGACTTGAAGACTCTCACTCAAATTCAGCTCTTGTTCACTCATTATCAGTCAGTATCTCATTGCTGGATCCAAGAAGATCGATTCCTTCGACCCTAATGTACTCCATTCGAAATCAGCATGTATACGAGTCAGCTATAAATGTTAATCCTGACACTGTTGGTGCTATTCTCCCAAAACTTGGTAGGTTTGTTTATATTTGCATAATCATACATTGGTAGAACAATTAGAACATTTTGGTGTGTTAACTGCCAAATTCTTTTTCCATTATCAATCAATGTTGATGGACCTTCAGAATGATATGACTGTTTTGCATGACAATTGGGACTGGTGTGTTTGGTTGTATAATCCAATCATTATAGGAAAAATGTTGATCAGTTTTAACTAATAAAATGAAATAACCACGTTCTTTCACATTTGACACTGGCGATGCATGTGCTGCCGTAAATTTGTGAAAGATTTCATTTATACTTATCTGATCCTGAGAGAGAGAGAGAGAGAGAGAGAGAGAGTTCCTTGCCATGTAAAAGAAAGTACTTACGCCTTATCTGTGTCATTGGCTAGTGTTTTGACATTTCAAGTTCTCTTGTTGTTCAGCTGACCTGCTGGTGCTGTTAAATGTCTCGTCTGATGAAAAGACTCTACCTACGACCTATGGTGAATTGAAGCCTCCTCTTGGGAAGCATCGGTTAAAGGTTGGTCCTTGAATTACATTAGCTGGTTGCACTCTTTTGATGTAGGATGATGTGAATTTACACACGGCCTAGTGTCCACGTTTTCCTTTGAAGAGGATATGTGCTGAAAATGGAGGAACGAAGTGGTTTCAGTACTGCTTTTGATATATCATATTCATTTGCTTCATAAGTTTTGCAACAATGGCCAATATTGCGCCTAAAACTTGCTCTCTGTTCAAGATAGTAAAGTTTGTTTTGTGTCCTAAAATTCTCATGGTTGGTTGCAGATTGTAGAATTCATTGCGGTACTACTAAAAACTGGCAATGAGGTTGCGGAGAAGGAATTGGTGAGCTCCGGGACAATTCAAAGAATCCTTGATCTCTTCTTTGAGTAAGTTCTCTTTTCTCCTGCTTCCCTTGACGTTCCTTGTTCGATTTATCTGTTAGTGGTAGTCAATGATTCATAAATAAGCTGCTTTGACCCTTGTTTAGAAATGCTCATCATGATTAAGCTGCTGCTGCTGTTATTTGTTGCAGGTATCCCTACAATAATGCATTGCATCATCATGTTGAAAGCATAATACATTCATGCTTGGACAGTAAAAATGCAGCAGTTGTTGATCATCTCTTCGGGGATTGTAATCTGGTTGGCAAGATACTTCAAGCTGATAAAATTCCTAGTGTTTCTTGTGATCGTAGTCTGGTAAATTAAGACACTTTATGCTCATTTCCCCGCTGGTAGTTTAGTTATAAGTTTTGCCTAGATATAGTTTTCTTTTACCTTATTTCTTCCCCTTCTCACCTCCTGCTTTAATATTGTCTGTCGGAATTCTGACTCTGAATATTCTGATGCAGCCAACTGTACCTGCTGATGGAAGACAAGCACCTCGGGCAGGATACATTGGACACATAACACGGATATCTAATAAACTTGTTCAGTTGATGAACAATGACAACTGTATTCAAGCACATCTTAAGGTTTGTTGTAGGAAGGAAGGTTTTGTCTTGTTTTGTTCCTTTCCTTTCCTTATTTGCGAATGCTTTGCCAAGGACACTTCTTCATTGAACTTGAACTAATGGGTTCTAGATCCTTTTTAATTATTATTAAATATTAATAAATTGCGACTCCTCTGATGTTGTTATCATCTTAAGAGGGTTAAAATAGTTTAATTTCTTAGTGGTCTTTCTTTATCGTCCACTATAAATTTTAAATACATTTTCTTATTGGGATTCAGTTTTATCTCACTTTCCTAGAGAAGTCATGCACCATAGAGAGAAGAATAGTTCTTTGGTAGCCTCCCAGGGCACAGGCGAGTTGGCAAGCCTAGGGTGATGTGGGTTTAGCGACCCTGACAACGCGGGTTCGAATCCCGTCTGGGGTTGGTATCCTATTGGCTCTTTCCCCTAGACCTCTTCCAATTCGCGCATATCCCGCAATTTAAATCCCACCCGGCTAAGAGGCCTCTGGTTTGGGTGGGGGGTCTGACTCTCGGGTCTCACCGTTTTAAAGAATAGTTCTTTGTTATATGTTCTTGTAGAGGAATGTGTTCTGTATTTTGTATTATGTATCTTGATTCAGTGGTTTGTAGAGGGAATGTGTGTTCTGTTTTAAAATTTTGATTCAGTGGTTTGTAGGGGGAATGTGTTCTGTATTTTATATTCTGTTTTAAAATCTTGATTCTGTGGTTTTTGGCTTTCTTCCTAGGCGGAGGACAAGTTTGAATTCAATTATCTACTACTACCTTTGCTGTCCTCTTGTTTGTATTTGCCCTATCAATATTGTTTTTTTTTTTTCATCCAGGAAAATAATGAATGGAGCGAGTGGCAGACTAAGGTCCTGCAAGAGCGCAATTTAGTTGAAAACGTGTACCGGTGGGCTTGCGGGTATGCTTATTTCCTTAATCACCTATCTGATCCTTAAGGTTAATCTGGGGTTTTTTTCCCACGTGGTTTGGAGATTTATCCATTTACTTTTGGTCTAATTTTGGGTTAGAGTGAATATTGTACTTTCCTTCTGATTCCCTTGTATTTAAAATGATGTATATTGACACTTATCTAAACCGTCAGTGTTTAGAGTTGCTTGTTCCTGCTCACAGCAGAAATGAATATGCAACTTATCTATATTATGCTAGCATTTGTTCATATTAAATGAAACGTCGTTAAACAATCAACTGTGGCAAGGTTTCTGAAGATGGATGGGAACAAATTTGGACAATAATCTGAATTTGAATGACAATAAAACTAGAGTTATGGAGAGGTAAGGAGATGGATAGGAGGAAGAATTGATGAGCTTAACTACTCAAATCCTGGAGTTGGTTTCAAACTAAGCCTTTGTTTAGTGGTTACTTCTATATTTTCTTCCTGAATCATTTAGAAATTTTTCCAGAAAGGGTGCATGTCATATTTTTAATGAATAGAACTCTTTCTTAGCTAATTTTACCCCATCAACGGCAAAGGAGAAAGAAAAATCATTTCTCAGTCATTAAGGAAAAGGAAACCCCTTACAAAACTTCATGCTGACAGGAAGGGAATTCGATGAAAAGAATTCTTCCATGTCTAGTTTTACCACTTCAATAACAAAGGACACAAAAAATGATTTTCCCCCATATAGGAAAAGGAAACCCCTGCAAAGTACATACTGCTGGAAAGGGATAGTTGTTGATATTCAGTTTCTGATACTTATTATTTTCTTGCTGATTTGCAGCCGGCCAACTGCGTTACAAGACAGAACGAGGGATAGTGATGAGGAGGATGCCCATGATAGAGATTATGATGTAGCAGCTTTAGCGAATAATTTGAGCCAAGCATTCAGATACACCATATATGATAATGATGACAACGAAGAGGTAGTAATTCTTCACAAAAATAACAGGATGCTATATGCCCCTGGCACTCATTCACCCCCACGGAAGAAAAATGGGAAAAATGAGAGAATCGAAATAGGTGGAAAAAAGATAGGTGTCCTTGTCTCACAAAATGGCTTTTCTAATGGGTTTTTACTTCGTTGCAGGGCCATGGCCGTCTTGATCGAGATGATGAGGTAATGTTCTCGTTTATTCAACCTTTTATCTCTCGCTTGTATAGTTTGTGGACAGAAATTTAGATTCTATGTTGTTAAGAATCAAAATGTTGATGCTAAAAGATATCACATATGACGCATGATTACCTGGAATACAATCTATTCAACCTTTCTTTGTGTGATTGAATTGTGGTATTTCATCCATGCATTGCAGGATGTTTACTTCGACGATGAATCTGCCGAAGTTGTAATATCTTCCCTGAGATTGGGTGATGACCAGGGGAGGTGAGTTTCTCCACTGTTTTGGTAATAAAATTTATATTGTTGCATCTAAGTCGATTGAATAAGATGGTCGCGAAGTAATTCTTCATTGCAGTGGGGCAAAAGTTTTTCCTACAAGGGTTGTCATGACTTGTGATCTCTTTCTATTAACACTTTTTTTCTCCAACATTGATATTGCTTTTTTCTCATCCTGCAGCAGCTTGTTCACAAATTCCAACTGGTTTGCTTTCCAAGATGGTGGAAGTGGTGATGCAGCTAGGAGCAACTCAGCAGCTGAGGTGATGGATGAGATCAACCTTAATGGAACCTCTAATGGTGGTAACAGTAGTAGTGATGATGAGGTAGTGGTGGGAGAGGATGATGGAATAGTTGATAGTAAAAATACTGCCAATGGTTCACCAGATAATGTAGTTAGTGGGGAAACTTCATTACATGAATTGGATGCTCAAAATGAGAAAACAAGTGCTTCTGGTGACAAGGGTTTCTTCAAATTTGAGCCATCCGACAATGATGATCTCTTTGGTGATCGGCCCATTCCCGAATGGGTGGGGTGGGGAGAGGCATCTGATTTTCAAGTTAGTGGTTCGAGTTTCAATCCATTTCTTGATCAGAATGACTCTAATGTCATCAACTCTGTGGAGCCAGTAGAGACCCCCATCAATTCCGCTTTAAGCGGAGATGTATCAAATGATACTTGCAATTCTGCTGATTCTAGTGCAAGTTCTTCTGGATCTAATTGTAGTCAGAAATCTGCTTCAGTACCCTCTCTGTTTGAAGAGGATGTTGAATTTGTAGGCGTGGAGTTAGAAGGGCCGGAGAAGGCAATGGAGCAGGCTCTCAAGGAGGGGATTGTTGGGGAAGCCGGCCCATTAAAGAGGAACTTAGTTCCCGTAAAGCCTGAAAAGGAGAACACAGATGACGATGGAGCTGAGGTAAAGGAATTCAATGATGCGAATTACTGGAGAGTTGAGCAAGAAGTTACCGTATTGGATTAATTCTACTGGGTTATCCTTGTTTATGTGAAGACCAGATTTAGAAATGTTGAAAACTGGAATATAGTCCCTTGTTTAGGTTGGTCAAATGCGGGGATATGTACAGTATAATTTTGTTTTGAATGGGATTATAACACTAGGCTATATAGTTACCGATTATTTATTGTTATATATACTCAATTGTTTTTTTATTGTTCAGGGTCTTGATTCCGAGGATGATTTTTGGGTTTTCTCCCTGCTCTTTATTTTACTCGAATTTCATCCGCAGTTAACCTGCCCACTCGCTAATTTTGCCCGAGGAAGGGTTGATGATTTTGTAATATGGATATGGAATTTTCTTTTCATTGAAAGTTGTTTCCTTTGTTTTTCTGTGCAAGGACAGAACAGAGGTCCTGGAAGGAAGTTAGCTTTATTTTATTGTCATATGGTTATAGTCTTCTGATGATTTTGAATAGGGTTGCAATTGAAGCTTCTAATGGGCAAAAAAAATCTATGCTCTCATGTGTCTCGTTTTCTGTCTCTGTGTCAATTTTTTTATTAGTGAGACAGATATTGACACTGAACGGGGACATAATATTTCTAGCTTATATAATGGTACTTTGTGTTGAACAGGTGTGAATGCTTCATCTAAATACCAGTATATTAACTTCTTGACAAGGATTCTATGACTTGTTATGATTGGGAGATGAAAGAGTTCCGAAGGATGAGAACTGAATCTAGAAATCGAAATCAGCTTCTGGTTGCATGCAGATATGGGAAACGAAGGGCAAACTAGTACTTTTAGTTTGGAGAAAAAACTTCCCTAAAAAAAAAGGGAATAAATTGTACCGACTCGGTTCGGGTCGGTTTAGTCAGAAAGTTGAGGAAAGAGAAGCTTCTTCTCCCCTTATAAAAGTCAGAGAATCCCCCAGTCACAGACGCGTACAATTCAAGTCGATTTTTTTCTAGGGTTTCCAAATTGACTAGAAACAATCAATCAAGATGATCGAGGTGGTACTCAACGATCGATTGGGGAAGAAGGTTCGAGTCAAGTGCAACGAAGACGACACCATTGGAGACCTGAAGAAGCTGGTGGCGGCTCAGACTGGAACAAGAGCTGAAAAGATCAGAATTCAAAAGTGGTACACCATTTACAAGGACCACATCACTCTTCAGGATTACGAGATTCATGATGGCATGGGCCTGGAACTCTATTACAACTAAATTCATCAATTCCTTCTACTTATTATCTAAGTAAGTTTGCAGTTGTCATCCGATGTTTATTCTGAGGAGATTATTATAGTTTTTTTTTTTATATATATATAATCGTACTTCCTTTAATTATGTTGGATGCAAAAGAAACAAAACCGAATCTTTTTAGCTAATAATTTTTGGAATTGGCTGTTTCTTCTTTTTTTTATGGATGAAATTAGGGTTCAGGCGTGGAAATTTTTGTCGACTTTTATTGATACATTTGTTGCTTATAATTGTTGTGAGGAGTTTTGATGTCGGGGAAAGAGATTCTTTTGTTAATGCTTTATAATTATGGTTGTTGTTATTGAAATCGTGAGGTTTTTGCGCAACAGGGATTGGCTAGTAGGTGGGAGGTAGTTAAGCTTAACGGTATCTCTAGATTGCTCTAGGTTGACATATTTTCCTGAATATTAACGATGTAAATGATATTTGATTGTGTTCGGAATTTTAATGCATTGTTGGCTAGTGAAAAGCTGAATACTTATACCTGAGGAAAAGTTTTAACCCCGGAGATGATGTTTTTATATAATATTCTTCAATTTCGGAACATAAGGATAACATAACATGGATTCCAAACATTCATGATCTAGTTCAACACAATATTCCCTTTTTTATCCCCCCCCCCCCTTCTCTTTTCTTCTTCCCACCATGCTGGGGTTGTTGAATTGTCTGCTCAATACGTTGTAGTCTTTCCATAGAAACAGACAATCCTTTACAGCTATGCATTTGCATCCTTCGGGCTTAATTCTTCCCAATTGTAATAGTTGTGCGTCATTAATACAAAAAACTTCCTCCTTCAGTAAGTCTGCTCTGTTTGTTCCTGTGCTAGCCATATTATCCTTTTGATTGTGATTGGTTTTAGTATATTATTCTTATCAGACCAGACTGAGACTTGTTCTTTAAACTGAATAGAGATTTGAAATCGTTATATTTGCTAAAACATGTGCTAGTCCCCTCATCTTTTCCTTGAAGACATTAGTTTTCTGAAGGTAGAGATTCTAGTCGATTTAGTGCACTCGCCATGTTGATTATCTTATTTTGCGCAAGATGAGATGAGTTGATTCAGAACTATGTATAGTTGGTTTGCAAGCTCTGGGTTTTCTTTCTGCTCCTGCTTGATATATACTTTTATTTGAATCAATAGATAGCTGAATTAATCTCAGAAAGGAGTAGTGACAATATGCCTGTCAATGGCTTGCAACTCCTCTTTTTTGGTCTCTTCTTTCTTCTTTGGTGGTTTTTGAATGGGTAATACACATTTTTGTCTATTGTTTTGAGGAATATGTTCTCCTGGAAGTTTTAGGTTCCTTTTCTAGTGTGGAAATAATTTTACCGTGCAATGATTCTATCTTAGTAATTGCTTAGTATGCTCTTTTTCCTTCTAGCTAATATAGGTTTGGCTCACCTGTATCAATTTTATTCTCGTCACAGGTTTTGTGTTGCAAAGAGAACAAGTTGGGGGAATCGAAACTTGGATGGTGCTATTATCATGTGAAACTTTGGATTGTTGCTAGTAATAAGAATCATTATGATTAATGTATCAACAGACTCATGAAAACATATATAGCCAAGTGTATAATTTCTGACTTTCTTGTCTATAACTATATTGTCCTCCACTCCCCCTTGTGGTTGATGTTGTGATCTTTCTTCCGGCAATTCTTGGGATGATTGTGGTTTTAAAAAAAGGAGGAATTAGCTCTTTTTGCCCTAGCACCATTTACGAACTTCCTTTTTTGGCCAAATTATATTTTGTGATCCTGTTTTGCCCCTGCACTATTTTCGAGTGCCGAATCTGCCCAAATGGGCGGATTCCTGCGATCGGAGAGGTAATTTGTCACGTGCAACCCGCATGGACGTTTTATAAGGGGCATTTTAGTCTGAATTCATAATATTTTACAAACCATCAGACCCAAAGCTAATTTCGACCCAAACCCGACACATTTGTAAGAAGTATATGATTTCTGAAACTCGGTTTGTTTCACAAATCGTCTTTCTTCTTAGAGAAATTCCCAAAACCCTTCTTCTAAGCACTTACTGTTAGAAACAAGAACTACAATACACTTTCAACAAATTCTTCCTAAATGCGTATATTACAATTTGCTAACTCTTTCAACAAGAAGATTATAAGAAGGAACATGATAATGCATAAGAAGCTCGAAATCTGACACCAAATCTTCAATAAATCCGAACTTGATAGTTGGTTCGAAGCTCTGTCATGGTTACATTCCAAAATTTGATTTTGTACTTCTGACATTGGCGTCTCAATCCATTCAAAAAAACCACAAGTTCCAAGCTAATAAACATTGAAGACAACACCAATATCAATTCAACAAATAGAAAAACTAGCAAATCATCGAAATAAATTCAATACCCATAATGTGAATCCAAATCTTATCCCAATTCTTTCACATGCAATGAATGGCCGACCTGGGGTTTTCTTTGTTGTTGAAATTCGAGTAACTACCGGCATCGGTGGATGGCATCAACATAATTTACTCGTTCTTCTTGAAATTGATGAACTGGTTTGTGAAGCCATCTTTGAAGGGGACTTTTTTTTGCACTGGTTTAGATTTTAGAATGAAGAAAATGGTGGTAGGGAGGAAGAAGATGACTTAATGAGAGGTTTGGTGGTGAGTTTTTTAGTATATGACATTTATACCCTTGACCCAACAACTATTAAATGGATCCTCCTGAGCTCCCTACTTGTGATTGCCGGAATCCGCTCATTTTGGATAGATTCGGCACTCGTAAATAGTGCACAGGCAAAACGAGATCACAAAATATAATATGGGCAAAAACGAAAGTTCGTAAATAGTACTAGGTCAAAAAGGGCTAATTCCTCGAAGGTATTATATAAACTTTTGAATTATAACATAAGTTTATACAAATACTACTAAAAGTAAAATTTATTTCATTGATTAAAATATACAAAATTGAGTGTACTCATAATGTTTAGTCGAATATTTATTTTTATTTGAATTAAGTTTCATTTTAACTTACATTATACTCTGAATTCTAAATGTGGTATATTCAGATGAGCGCATAAATTTCTCCTTTTCTATGAAGATTAATAATAGTTCTCACTTCTCTATTTTTGTGACTCAAACTTCAGCTTTTTTTTATCTCACAGGAAGAAAGTGAACCTCACAGGGAGAGGTATACTTCACAGAAAGGAGATAAAAAATTATTTAGCCCTACGTAAGGGAGGTGTCGAACCCGCGACTTCACAATCTATCAAATAAGCACACTCATGTATAATAAC
>JAOWBF010000034.1:5543787-5554621 GCA_028566175.1 Vinca major
ATAAAAATTGATTACTTGATTTGAAAGATAAAGTTTGTAAAGGCTCATCTCAACTGTACAACCATGCAATGCAATATACAGCTGCCTTGGATTGAATAAAAGAATTGACATTCACAAGCTCATTCTAAAAGAATGGGGTCACTTTCCCCCATTGCCCCCATCATCATGGTTTCACCGGAATCGACTTCGATGCATCAAGATGGTTAAAACGGCAAGTTCCCAGAAGAAACTCCGGCAGCTCTTCCGGTGTGTTGGCCTGTGGAAGATACAAAAAGGTATTTTAGAATGGATAAAACTGTAAACCAAAAATGTAAAAGGACTTCAATTCTTTTGACAGTTTCGTTTGTCAAGATCCGTTGGGGCCCCGGAGTACACTTTACAGTGCACAAGGTACAATTCGACGAAGTATATACACTATAAAGTGTACTAACCATTCGTCTACGAGTGCACTAGACAAGGTGAAGTATATATGATTACCTGTATTAGGAAAGCCATCTCTATCACTAAATTGTTTAGGTAACCAAGAACAAGGCTGACCACACCCCGCGCAACCGTTGAGGAACCGATATCCACTCCAAGCTGATATCAAAACACCAAGATTAACAGTGATGCAGTAAAATTCTTGTATATGAAACATGTTTCTACTAGTAGAGTTTAAAAGGCCTCAGTGTCTATGCTATCTATATTTCAGACATATAAACGAGCTCTTTCCCCGTGTATGTCACTGCAATAATTGCTTCTTCTGACAGCGGAAAACATCGTTAATATCTTATTATAATCAATGTACCTAAACTTTATACTTTTCTTCTTAAGTATCGGTTTACATATTATCTAGCCCTTGTGTAACTTTTCATATCTAAGCATGATCTCTCAATTTCCCATAACTATCCCTTCCGATCAGGTGAACCTTTAAAGCTAAAATGCATATAACAAAAAGACTAGAGAGGTGATATGCAGCAGCATAAAATTAAATTGGAAATTTTACCTCTATGTAGTTTTTCCCTTGAAAATAATTAATCTCTAATGCTTGACCAACCAAGCATGCTTTTTTCCCAACACTCTGCTTTACTATCCAGGAACCCTGTAAGACAAATAATATATACTGTAAATTTGAATACTCATTTTTTTTTCGATTTTTTCAAACAAATGGAAGTTTGGAACATTTTGTAGCAGCAACAAGTTGAAAAGAAAAAAAATAAAATAACAAGAACTCGAACAAACTTAACCTTAGATATGTATGGTATGAGCTTGAATCTCGAATTTCTGTAAGCATCATCTCCTTTCACGAAACTATCCAGCAAGGGTGTATCTTCAACTGGAGTACTCATCATATAGTATAGCGCCAGATTATAAGTGGTTGAACCCGGGACCTATTGTCACGACATTAATGACAACTAAATATTTTTGTTTAGCAGTCAAACCAGAAGCAGTTGTCAAATGAAGAAGTGCATTTTACCTGTATATTGACAATGAAAAAGAACTCTGGACCACCCTTTGCTGCATATTTCTGCATAGCAAATGAAACATCTACTTTGAAGCATCACCGAGTTTTTTCAAAGTATTAAGATTTAAGAGTAGATGATGCAAGAATTAACCAATGCAAGAGGTCATTTTTGTGCATAACCAGAAAACTATTCCCTCTGTCTCACAATCTAATTCCTTTTAGTTATTTTATCCCTTTCCCAAAATTTGTGGCCTTTTACAAATTTGAAGGATAATTTTTTCTAAAGTTACTCACACCCTTAAATATAATTCTCTCATTCTCTATTATGTTAGTGGAACCAGTAAAGGATATAATAGAAAAAGAATCACTTATTATAATCTTCCTAAATCTATGCCAAAAGTGAAAAGTCCTTATATTTTGAAACAGAGGGAGTACAAGATAAACGATTTCAGAAGTAACTTAATAGAACCTGCACAATACTCCCAGGGCGGCCAGCAAGATCATCTTCTCGCTTGTCCGATCTCAACCAATCTGCGGCAACCATTTGCATCAAAGTGCCTTTTGCTTTAATCTGGAAAGGGCGGAGCAAAATCATACTTAAAGAAAGAAACAAGGAAACACCCATTTCATGGTGGAGAAACAATACAGTATGAATAGAATAAAAAGTCAAGTAGTGAAGTGCAGTGTAATCTATAGGCTCTGCTGCTCTCAAAGCACACCTTCACACGGTCCTCTAGGTAAGTCTCTCCGCGAATCAGAAATGATGAGGGATCTGTTGAAGTCCAGCTGCAAAGCAGATTACAGGTTGGATCCTTTGGGAGAGTGTACCCATAGTTGCACGACAGACTATCTTCCCTTGCCATCTCTTGTAAATCCACATAACCCCTCTTCTGAACTGCAGCAAAAGCATAAGTAACTTATCAGAATTCAAAAGGAAAAAATATCTCCAAGTTCTTGTTCTTGAAACTAGCAAAGAGAAAAACAGGTAAAAATGAAGGGAAAAAAGGAAGAAAAAACAACAAATACACACGTTATGCTCGTGTCATCAAGCCCATCCAAATTTGACGATATAGGAAAATAGGAATAAAAATAGCTAGGGAAAGAATAAGTAGAAAAGGAGGATCTCTTATCCGACTCCTCACGATCCCAATACAGTAACATGCTGAGGTATTTAAAGAAATCAGGATGAAGTCGTCCATGACATCGGTAAATACATCTTGAAACTCACCTGCAAGATCATGTATCTTTTTCTTAAAAACAGCAGCAGTTGATAATCTTGGATGACGTGTATCCTGAAATGTGGAAGCAGTTAAAGGAAACCCAAAGACACATCCAGAATGAAATGAAGATTTGTTTCCTTCTATGTAAACAGAGTAACCACAAGAAGTCCAAATTAATAGTATGGGGGATGAGGGAATCATTTCAACTACAGAAGAAATACAAGCGTCTACACTTGCTAGGTCTAAGTTTTAAGTTTCATGCTTAAATGTTGCATTATGGTAGCATTATATATTTCGATTTCCCGATTGATTCTAATTGATGAAAAAATCAACATTCTTTTGGTCTTCTTCTTTTCAAACATCACAATGTTATATGATATAAGATGGTACCTGACAGTACATATCTGGACCAAAATCAGAAGACCAGCTATCTTCTGATTGATCATAATCCAATGGTTCAGAAACATCAAAGAACTCGTCAGTTGACTCGTTTAGTCCCACGAGGCTTGCATGTTCTGAAGGAGATTTCATTTCACCCTCCAATGGTTCCTCCTTGCTCTTCCCAATCTCCAGCCTGGTTGGGATTTCAACCTTTAAATCTTCTCCATTTTGGTGCAACCTTCTCTCTCTCATCAGCTCACAAGATGAGAAATCAGAGGCTGTGTGATTCCCAAGTTTTGTTCTAAACAACTCCCTTAAAGCTGCGGTTAAAACATGATAAAATGGTCACTAACAAGAAGAGTGAAGAAAGCAAATGAAACGAGTGAAATATTTTTTTGCAGGCTTTTAGCATACCAGCAACTCTCTCGAGCATGTGGATTGTTATGGATCGGGCAGAGGATGATTGCAGATATGACTTCCAGGATTTCCAGTCAATAGCAAGCATATGTTTAAGTACTGACTGATTTCCTTGATCCACAGGAGATATTACAAATCCCCCACCTGTAAGGATAGTATATTCATCTTATTTCCAGCACAAACTCATAGAGTTCTTCTAGTATTTTGAAGAAGCCCGATAAAACTACATTCTTAGCAAAAGGAGCTGTAGGCAGGTTTACATTTGTTCGACAGCTGTGGCAGCAGTAAATATATACTCCCTCCGTTTCATTAATAAAAAATCTTCGAGGTATCTTAGCATAAATTAAGGAAGGGGAAAACAGGGGCTGTTTGTCCTATTATACCCTCTCACTTGAGGAAAATAATCCTTAAAATTTGGGAAAGGCCATATATTTTTGGAAGAGATGAAAAGACCTATTATGAAACAGAGGGAGTATCATCTATGAATAACTTCATGGTGATAGACACAACATAGAAGATGGATGACAAGCAAAATACAATAAGAAAAAGAAAAAGGATTATGTCACAATACATTTTACCGAAAATACTTAAGATACTGGTAACATTTCCTTAGGAAAATATGAATTTAGAGAATCACTAAAACCAGTTTTGCATTTGCTCTATATGTAAGCATACATTACTTTTAAGGCAGGCCCGGACGTAGCCCTTGTGAGGAGGACACTTCTGGTGAACAACAGAATGGTACAGAATAACTGCAGTACAATAAAAGGAGAGGTAATTATTAAAAATACATGCATATATTTACTGCAGAAGATAAAAAAAAGTTTCCTTGTATGTTATGCCAAAAAACTTATTACCATATGCCCCATCATCCTCTCTTCTCCAATACCTCCGCAAGAGAAGATCTCTAGGTTTCATACCCCTGCAACAAGACATACAATGTTTAGACTTGTCAAGGTAAATAACCAAGATTCTCCACAAATTTGAATGCATAATTCGGACCATGGTAACCAATTACGGTACAGCAGCTTGTGAAATATATCAGTATGACCATCGAGATGTTCAATCACACTACCCTTGTTGAAGCAGAAGTCCCACCTGTAAGATGATAGAAGACAAATGGACAGTCAGAAAAAAAAATGTTTAAATGGATGGAGGAACTCGTAAGTAGGTCTACCATTTTTCTCAAGCTTTTATGGGGGAAGGTTTGAACCAACTATATTTCAAATAGTCAACATGAACACCTCTGGTATTAGACTTGGCTTCTTCAAAACTACCAGTCATACACTATTAAAACTTCTGAAAGTAGTTGAAACATAGAATATGACAAACCAAGAATAGCAGGACACGTGTGAAGAACAAAATGTTCCTAAGAGATAGAGCTGAGTAGGAACTACAATGAGTCACGTGAGGACAACTAAAATCACCGGGGCTTTCACTGTAAGAATATCAGGGAAAGACATGCTACATGGTTTACTGAGACAAACAAATTTTCCATTAAAAAAAAAAGAAAAAGGCTTCGTCCATCTTCCCTCTCGTTTTTTTGGGAGTTAGAAGAAATAGGCGTTTCTGAGTAAAATTTATCATTTGCAGAGATAAGGACAGTGATTACACTAGTACATCCGAGATATCACCACAGGATAAATATGGGTTAAAATTCTGAGAGAGAGAGAATCCAGATATGCATTTCAACATATTCTGCGAGACATCATGGTCCTTGAAAAGTCATTTGCACTAGGAAGTGCATTTGCTTGAAATTAATTTCTAGTAACAAGTCAATTCTTATAGTCAGTATTTGATAATACACAACATGCTATTCTCTCCTGTAGCTTTATAAAGTAGAGAGTAAAAAAACACAAACTCAGTTCAATATGACAAATCTAACTTTCTCATAGGGAACATCTTAAACTATGTCTTCTGCAAGAAATAATTTCCTGGACTTTATCTTTGTAGAAATTGTCAAGTTGATTAGTAAGCAACGCACAAAATGACTTTTAATACGGACGCAACGCCCGTTTGCTCATATATAATGGCCTTTCTTGCTCTGAATTAAATACACATGAATTTGATAGTTGTTCAGTCAACTTGGGTAACTATTAAAAGGAAGCCGTCAATCTTTCCCGCATCACCTTAAAATTGGGTTTAGCTCTACCCAAAATTATATGAAAACTTCTATCTCATTATTAATGGCCAACTGAGATTCTTTTTTCATTTTAGTATAGTCATTGAAGCAATAATTATATGCTCTGAGAGAGGAACAACGCCTATTACTGGGGAGAAAAAAGAATAATCATGGTTCCTTTGTAGTATAAACGGATAACTAAGTAACGGGTTTTCATTATCATGCCAGATGTTAAACCTTAAACTGAACCTTTTTCCAACTTACTCCGATCTTGAAGGACCAATAGACATCAGTGTTTGAAAAATGGCCTCCGAAGATCCATCAATTACTCCAACAGCCATTATTGCAGGATGATCATCCCACTGCAATATATAGAACCATATTAGCAGAATTTGATTTGGAAGTTCAAAAATCAAATTAAACACCACCAACCTTTGTATGAAATTCTCTATCTTTAGCTTCCTTAAATAACCGAAGACCTGTATGCCAATTATAGTTAAAACGTAGTTTCAGCAATGTGTTTCCTATTAATGCAATATGGTGTGGTTCCTACCATTCCGGCATCCAAAGATTTTCCAAGGTGATGGTGCAATAACATCAGATGTCATTGCATCATGTATTTTAGATGAACAAAGAGTCCAGTCAAGAGAACTTGTATGCCGAGTTTTTGTAGAGCAATTCAACCTGACAACAAAAATATTGGAATTAAGAAGACTAAGATACATATATTATTCAGAACTATAAAACAAATGATGAATAAAACATTTTTACGACCCTCAACTTGTTAGAAAATTAACAAAGATTAGTGCATATTTCATCCTTCCCGCAAAAAAAAAGATAATTAATTGATAAGAGACCTCAATGGCTGTGCTTCAGGGCTGGAGACTTGATTCTTGTCTGCCTGCAAGGTTTCTGAAATGTCAGTTTGCAGAACTCGGTTCTTTTGCAACTGAATGAAATTGAACTGTTATAGACCTTTAAAGCTGCTTCTTGAATTGATTGCATCCATCTGGCTGCTTCCTCAGGACTATTTGCTCCCAGCTAAGAATTTTATGTCAAATGACTATTCATGACACTTTTTAGACAAAAGTTTAAATTCAGAAACAAAATTTCCACACCTTCAGTTGATCACTGTGATTGGAAGTGTTATAAAGTGTGAAAATAAAGAACACCTGCAATTTTTAAAAATACCAAGTCATTTAGGACTGTTGGAAAATTATTTACACTCAAAACACACAAATATACACATACACGCACATTAATTACTACGATGAATTTGAAAGAAAAGAAGAATTGGTCTAAAGTATATACTCTTCTTGAGATGCTTTCTCTTCCATTATCTGATACTCGAATGCAGGAATCTATAATTGCACTTCTGATTGGTTCCTGAAGCAAGATTACGGCAATCAAGGCTTTTTCCTAATGTTGAGTTTCCAGGATATAAAGAAAGATAAGTAGAGCAAACACAGAACACGAAATTAAAACAGAACTTGAAACCATGGTTAGCATGTCATTTTAAAACCACACAAGCAACTTTGGCAAATCCTAAGAAGCCGGGATATAAGTTGAAGAGATGATGAAAAAACACAGGCAACATATTAAAGATTTACCAACGTACTAACAAACTGTGAATGATGGCTTCAATACATTTCTGGTAAATAACATAGATTTGGTGGTCAAAGCAATCTTTGAGTAGAAAAACAAAAACTTCGACACACCATAAGGTGAAAAATGCCGTGCAATCCACCAGCAGTTTCAGCGGCCTCCGAACAATAATCATACATCAATGGAACTAATCATTAAAGTAATTCCTTATGTGCTTTCGGCCTATAACTAAAACATTAATAAAACTACATAAAGTAAACAAAAATAAATGTACAGATTCAGCTACGTAGCAAGACCTCTAATCATCTTTATTTACCAACATCTTTCAATCCAATCTTAACAGCTAACATATGTTTGGAAGGATAATGCTTATGCTTTAGGGTTAACAGTCAAAGATAGTGTAAGTTTAGTAGTACATAGCACAACATTTAAGGAAATTTAAGAAGTAGAAATTTATTGCAAAACTAAACTAGTTAGGGGTAATCATCCATTGACTACATGTCCCAGTTCGACACCCCTCTCCAGATCATAAAAATCAGACAGCCTGCTCTGTTGTCAATTCTCCAAATTTAGAAAGTTAAAATGAATTTTGCAGCTAATATTATTTCAAACTAGACTGTCATGGGTTCCAATTATTCAAGCAATAGAAACATCAACCTCCAAAGCACCATCAATCACATAGTTAAGTGATAAAAAGAGAGAAAAAGGAAGAAAATTACACCCAAATAAATGCCTAGAATATTCTTACTAAATCCTATTTGTAACCATGTCCACTTATTCCTTTCTATTTTTTCTTTTTCCCCCATAGATATCGATGGTCCACTAATTTTTAATATAAGAAAAAACCTTCTCATCTCCATCTTACTTGACGATCACTAATTTCCAACATTTTCAGAACATCATAAGACATTTCCCCAGAACAAACATATTCCAATACCATTTTCAGAACATCATATGTGCACATAAATCAAAATGGTTCTTGGGTCTGCCTTCTCTGATGCTTTTGGCTTTGATTTGAGGGCATGATTCTGTAGCAAACGCGACGGCATAGACCATTATTACATGTGTATTATGTGAGAAACCACTTTGTGCACTCTTGCACTCTTTGTCAAAGATTAGGTTAGTCTCCAATATATCTGTTTCAATAGTATTCTGGGATCAGTCACTTTGTGCATTTATTGACAAAGGTTATGTTTGTTTCTCGTCCATCTCCGCCCATACCCTCAATTATTGGGAATTTAATGGGTTATACTATTATTGTTGTATTCTAGTACATGCTCTAATACACCATTCTGCTGTGCAATGACGTGATTAGTTCAAACCCATTAATTCATTAAGAATTTGATACATGTGGAGCAATATCATTGGTACATAGAAAATGTGCTAAAAGATGTAACTAGAATATACATAGTCCCTAAAGAGAACCCAGTTTTAAAAGAGAAAAATGCTAAAAGTAACTAAAAAAATCATGAGCAAAAAAAAAACCAAAACAATAAAAATTAGCAGACCTCGTTCATGTAAAGAGGGATAGATTTATAGCTCTTAAGAAGATGATCTTGAAGAAGAAAGAATCTTTTCCTGGAGTACTGAAGCCCAATCCGATTAGACCTTATCAAATACAACCATCCTTCCATTCTGCTACTACTATCATTTTGTAAAGAACCCATCTCAATATCTTCTGTAAATAACCCAAAAACTCGCAATATATATCAAAATTCTTCAACACAACTCAGTAAAGAAACTAGTTCTTCCAAGCCTACTTTTAGAGAGTTAAGCCTAAATATTGGTCAGTTAATGAAAAACCCACCAATGATTTCCGGTTTTTTTTAATCTCTGGGAATCTTTGGAACTGCAACAGCAGTTGTTATGGGATTGCAGTGCTGGCGAAGAAGAAGGAGAGAGAGAGAGAGTAGTACAAGTAGAAAACTTGAATTTTTATTTTTTGGTTGGTTATTTCACTGCTACTGTTAAAGCAATGAAACAAGAAACTGAATGGGTGCTGCTGGCCGCGCCGCGTAAGACAAACCCTTTGGCAGTCAATATAATTAGTATATGCTTAAATGACAATTATACCCTTCAACCTTCTTCTCTTCTAGTATAACTTTGTTGCGGAATGTGTTTATACGAAGAGATTTAATACCTATTTAAAATTTACGAATAAGTATTCTTCCTTAAAAAATTAAATTTTAGATTTCGTATTTGATGTCTGAAATATTTTTACATGTGAATAACAAAATCTCGTCTTGTGCTCTTGAATGATGAGCTCTTTCCCCCACCAGTCTAAATCCTATGTCGAACATGAAAAAATATGCACATACGGATCGAATGAGAACATGTGTTTTGAGCTCAGAACAAATGTCATGCATGATAGGTAGTAAATTAAGAGAAGTGTTCCGTTTTAAATTAATTTTTATCGTAAAAAATTAATTTGATAAAAAAATATAAGTTTCGCACATCAGAATTTAACCTCATCCCGCACTAGAGCCACAGCGTTCCCCCACCATACCAAAAATATATATTTTTTTGTTTTGGTATTTTCAAGCCAAAATCCAACTACTTTCTTGATTTCTGGAGTTTGAATTTGGACAATGTTTCTTTCTTTTTTTTTTGATGGATGACAATGTTTCTTTGTTTTCTTGTAAAAGGACAGCACATAGATTTCAACAATGTTTTTGTTTACCTGTTTGAGCCCGTTTGAGATACTCTGTGTTCATTATCATTCAAACTTGACTGCACATTACTCTTTACATGGAGTTTACAACTATAATTTTTAATGCAAAAATTAAAATTTATCGAAAGAATATAAAATACTCATCTATAATTAAGCATATGATACCTCTAACTTAAAGAAATTTGTCTACAAACAGAAGATAAAAAATGTTTTACTTATGTATAAATAATTTTACCACATATAAATATCAATTGAGCGAAAACGTGTTGAGTCAGTAAGTATTCTTCTTTATATTAATATTTAATTCGTTTATTGTATCTGAATTTTTTTTAAACCCAAATGGGTGCAACTTTATTGAACCAAAAAGCGATCATTTGATATCGCAACCATTATAGGGGTTGGAAAATAACGATCCCATAATATAGAGGTAAAATAATACCCTCGTTGAGCAAGACAATGAGCCACTTGGTTAACTGATACGTAAAATCTATACTAGCAAGTATACTAGGTCGATATTGCAATAGTCAAGATCTATCCATAGACAATAATGATTAATTATTTCTTATATGAATAATTCTACGATAATCAAGACAATTAAAATAAAATGAAATAGTTGATGATGATATGATTAATCTAATTTTAATTAACTAAAAGAAGACAAAATAATGAGAAGTTTTGATACGTTGAAGGTCTAAGGCACATAAATTCACTAAATTAATAAATATGTTATCTTAACAACCTGTTATTCTAGAGTGTGTTTCATTAATCGACCGATTTCCAAAAATATCTAATAACCTCTTTCAAGTCTTATCAAACCTATTCGTAGGAATAAACCAACTATATGTCAGGGCAAGGATTAGACTGACACTGATTAGGGAGAAAGCACAAAACATGGCAGTCGTTTTTTTTTACAACATTTCAGTCCAAAAAGGAAGTCTCACTTCCGTTTTGGGTGACGTGGCATCAGGCGCGTG
>JAOWBF010000034.1:5605219-5616334 GCA_028566175.1 Vinca major
TAATTTAGTCGTTATTTAATTTTAAGCATTAGTTAGTAAAACTCTTAAAAATATTTGTAGGTCTAAATTAGGATAATGAACAATTTTGGTACTTACTTATAATCTCTATGGGATCGACACTCGTTTTACTTATATACTTAACTGGACACTAGTTCACTTGCTAGGATTTTGTGCATCAAGTTTTTGGCTCATCCTTCTTATGAATTACTGCCATCTTTCTTCTTCTCCCTTTTCCACTTGAAACAATGTCTCTACATATGCCCTTTCTTGCCACAATAATGACATTCAACATCTATATACTTTTACCTCTACTGCTTTCATTAGACTGAGAAGATGATAAACTCAACCTCTTTCTTGTAACCTCCTCATTAAGAGTACCAAGTATAACATATTCTAAAGACATGACACCCACAGGAGCACTGTAAATATAAGAACTTCGAAAAGTTTCCCAAGATTCAGGTAGACTACTAAGTAGCCACATCCCCAAAACTTCATCGTTAAATTTGACTCCAACATTCGACAACTTATCATAAATATCCTCAAATTCACCCACATGATCCATAATAGGAGTGCCCTCTTTATATCGCAAATTCCTCATTTGTTTTAACAGAAACAACTTGTTGCTACGTTTTGCAGCATACATATCTTCAAGCTTATTCCACAGTTTCTTGACATTTGTTTCATTTCTAATTAGGTTCCTCACATTCCCCTCAACCCAAGATCTGATATAGCCACAGACTTGTCGATGTTCAAAATTCCATTCCTCGTCTGATTTAGACTCAGGCGTAGGTAAATGAAGACCTTTTACAATTAACAAATATTGCATTTTACCCTTCCATTCATGATAATTATGACCATTCAAATAAATCATTCTACTAGTATTCGGTTCCATAATTCAAAACAAGCAGATAATCACAACCGGGAAGCTAATATGAAATTTCATCTAATACATTAAAAAAAATCAAGAGAAAGGAAGGATTGCACCGGCAAAACATCACTCTGTTTCGATTTCTGTAGTTCAAAATCTGATCTTCACCGTCTAGAATATAGTTCTAGAAGTCCTCCAACACCAGTTAAAATTTGAGCAAGATCAAGCTATAAAATATTATTCAACTGGACACTCAAACACAGATTTCGCCTCTCTCACACACACATACACAAGATTCTGATTCACTCGCCGAAACGGAAGACACTTTTCAGCTAGACGAGGGGTCCGCCTCTGGTGGAGTACTATTGATTTTGACGACACAAATTAAAAAAAATATACCGCTATATCAATTTCTGCTATGCAGTTTGAAAATATTTTTTGTTGATTAAACGAAGAATTGATAGAATAAGACAGTATTAATAAAATATTTCGAGAACAAAATAGTAAAAAAAAATCACCGTATTTATTAAAATCACACTGCACTTATTGATTGTCTTCTCAAATAATCAACCTCATCAACAACAAAACCCTAAATGGAGGAAATTTGTTTAACTTTTTTGTATTTTAAGTTTCACAAATATATTAAGTGAAGAAACATTAAAGTAGATACATGCTTAAGTGAATTCGAAAAGTCTGCAATTTAAAATTTTCACTTGTAAAACACCTTATTTTTTACAAATAATTTTTTTTTTGAAATATAATTTCAATCAAAACTCAATCTATTTACATACTTATAAATCGTCTATGTAAGTGGAAAACCGGGCTCAAACAATGGCTGGCAGCAACATGGGAATAAACCACTACAGCTCAAAACCCACACACTGAAAAAAACAAAAAAAAGGTTAAGATAAATTCACAAATTCTACAAAAAAAAAAAAAAATGTTTATTTGAGTAGGCAAATTAAAGCAGTTACCATGATTCTAAACAGCCGCTAGATGGAGGTGGTGATGGCTGTGGCAGCAGCGGTGTATCGGACGGCAGAGGGCCCGGAGGTGGTGCATCCATGACTTAGAGAAGAGTCTGTCACGGTTATAATACTCTTTCTATAGTGTTTTCATGTCAGAGAGGAATGAACAAACAGTCCAATTTGTACACCAAACTTTCTTCATATCATACTCTCTCACCTATTGTTCAATATAGTAGCCAGTTTTTTATCTACCAACTAACATTATAGAAGTTAAAACATCTTTAAATGATGTCTATCAAGTATAAGTGGCCAAATTATATTTCACTATCATTCTTTAAATCACTTATATATTGAATGGTTGGTATCCCTTTTTTGCTGTAAGTTCAAATTGGAGGGAGCAAGCTGATTTAATTGATCATTGTTAATCGGATTAAAAACATGGTATGTGACATTTCTTACATCTAAGAAAAAATGCAAGTTGAAGAAAAAAGAAACAAGTTTTATTCTATTAGTTGCTCCTGAAAGATATAAATCTGAATCAGGGCTCATTTTGTACTGCATTGTCAACCCAAAAACAAGTGAAATTAAGTTTCTTCTTTAACTAGGAATTATTTACATCAAAAGAATTCTAAAAATGGAAGAATGTAATTGTCAATAAGATCTGACAAACCTAGAGTTTCTAAGAGAAAAGTGAAAACAAGCTCCAGATGCCAATGCAAAGCAACCAGAATTTCAGTTAACTAAACATGTTAAGCCTGTTCCAGTTTTTGCTGCTGCTGAGGTTACTAAAGATTAACATTTTGAGACACAGAATGATTCAAACCGAGGTTCGGTTAAGTCCACTGGATCATCATCTCGTGAATTCCATCCAGACTTCAATGCAAAGGCAGACAGCTTCTCTACGGAAAAAATGTCTACTGCTTTCTTTTTCTTTCCAGGGTATGGGTTAGAGCTGATATACAACGGGAATGAGCATCGTGCTAATTGTTCATCGATTGTTATGTGCTTGATCTCCTCAAAGTCGACATCCTTCAACTCTTCACTTTTTCTGACACCCCTGCATGAACCCTGCATTTTATTCCAGTCAGTCTTTCAATCTTGTAAACTAGAAAATTGCTCGAGAACTAAAACCCTTTGGACCGGACCTATCTTAGCAACCAAAGTTTGAAAATCGAGCACATTGGTTGAGCAAAGAGGAAATAATTAAGTTTTAATACCTGAAAAACTTGTACACACATGCTTTTCCTCTTAGATTTATCGGGTGCAATAGTTGAAAGAATTTGAACCACCTCACTCATGGTTGGTCGAGATTCAGGATCCAACAATAGGCACTCCTTTGCTAAGTAGGCCATAACATGCATCTCTTCTTCATCAAAGGCTCCCCCTAAACGTGAATCCGGCAACTCTGAAATCACTCGCCTACTATCTTGCAACCGTGGTGATGCCTGGATGAACAAGAATTCTATTCAGTTAGTCAACACAGCAGTGATCACATGATCATGGTTTACGCCTCTTACATGCACACTATTCTTGGCACTAAAAGACCGGTCTAGTAAATAAGCTCTGACACAGGCACCTCCGCCCCCCAAAAAAATTTTAAAATGCAGTATTTTCATCTTGTAAATATCTGATTTTTCAGATATATCATTAGAAAATATAGTTTCGCCCCTACAAGAATTTGGTAAACTTTTAGCTCCCCCCATCCCCACATATCAAATGACATCTTTGGTGTAAACTAACTCTGTTCTACATTATTTAAAATAACTTTGTATAATATTATTGGAAATTGACTTGCAATTTGACAGTATATGCATTTAGTTTTGTTGATTAAATGTATGCATTTCATACTAGAAAGCTACAAAGGCAAAACAACCAAGTGAATAAATTAAAATTCGCTAGTTTGACATACCCATATCACAAGGCTTTCTTCCCCTTTATTCACAGAAGTCTGGATGGGCTGCCGGCCACTGATCAATTCAAGAAGAACCACCCCAAAACTGAAAACATCTGATTTTAGTGAAGCTTTACCGATGATTGCGTACTCTGGTGCGAAGTATCCAAAAGTACCCTGCATTCTAGCTGGAGAGCTGGAACAACTGGGAATGCCGTCATTTTGTAGGTGTTTCGCCATGCCAAGATCAGTAATCTGTTGCGAACATAAATGTATCAATAAGCATACAACAGACATTATAGTTGTTCCATGCTGATTGATTATAGAGTATTAACAAAAGCTTGATCCCAATCTAGGTTGTACATGGCCAGATTCACAATAAAAGATGGTCAAGTTCATTCTCTGTTTAATAGACTCTAAAGTATAATACGCTGCTTTTGCTGGATTTTATGATTTGGAACTCACCTTTGCTCTCCAGTTCTCATCCAAGAGTACGTTGGTGGATTTGACATCTCTGTGCAAGATTCTCGGTGCTGCTGCTACATGTAGATATTCCAAGCCCCTTGCAGCTCCTAGTGCAATTGTAACCCGAGTTCCCCAGTCCAAAGATTTCCCTGAAGCCCCATCTAGACAGTCTCTCAGATTGCCATTAGACATGTATTCAAACACTAGCAGCCTCTCATCATATTTTCCTTGGCGTGCTGAGCAGAAGCCAAGTAAAGGTATCACATGACAGTGGTGGAGTCTTGATATCAATTCTATCTGAGCACAAACATGTTTGAACTTTTAGACTTTCTGCAATCACGATGTCTGTAGAATGAGTTAAAAGTATTAGCAGTTCAAGGTAGTACCTCGGTCAAGAAAACAGATTCTACATCTGGTCCTCCCTGAGTTTTGATTCGCTTTACCGCTACAAGTCTACCATCTCTGAGATAACCTCGATATACATGACTGCTTCCCCCCACGCCAATCAAATTAGAATCAGAGAACTTGTTTGTCGCACTTTCCAGTTCATAATATGAGAATTCTATAATAGTTCCATGCATTGTGCCTGTTTTACTTCTGAAGATGAATGGAGCATTAGGAAAGCATCCTACAGAAACAAAAAACGAAGAAGCAAATAGTTAGAGATATGTAAAACAATAAACTCCACAATGTAATTCAAGATATTCCTGCTTTATTGAACTCAACAATGAACACCATGCACCAAGTTGTACAGTCAATTGCTTAAAAGTTAAAATGATATAATAGGCTCTGGGTACTTGGATGAAGAACCAATAGTATACTAACTTGAGATCTAATATGAACTCCTTGAAGGGGTAGTTAGGCTACCTGATATAGATTTTCCAGGGGCACTGCTGTTAGCGCTACTGCTACTCGTTTTACTCGACGAGAATAATGGATTTTGAGAAGGACATTCATAACCTTTATCCTTCCGATAGACATAGCACAATACAGAAGCTATGAGTGCAAGAGTTGTGAGTGCAATGCATAGCAGGAGAATTATTATGACAACCTTGCTCGAAATCCTTTTTTTTGAAGTCTGCGTTACAGTAGAAGTACCTAGCAAGATACAATAAAAGGTGATTAGCACAGAAACCAGTTATGTAACACAGAATTTTACAAGCATCAGTCTTTACACTTAATGACCATAAAGAATAGACTAGCATTTCTTTCCCTTTTTCCTTTCACCATTTTGTCAACGAGATATTCAAAATATTGGATACATATAAAACCTGAGCTTCTAGTGCCAAAGATTTGGTAAGAACTAATTGAACCATTTTGATAGTAAGAAAGGCCCTGAAATCTAATTATAGTAGAGGAGATGCAACCAACCATGGGCACCACCTCGTTCAGGTAATACTATAATTTAATTGTCAAGGAGTTAGTCCAGGTGCTTATAAATGACCTTTCTAGGTAGGCATGTAAGCCTTTAATACAAAAGATACCCCTAGCTGACCTGGACAAGTTAAGCCATGTAGACAAGTACTTCTAGCTGGTACCAGGAGGACTTGTTGACGTTGATTATGAGCCTTACACCAAGCTCGTTGCTCAAGTCACGCCTCAAGCAATAACAAGTTCAATTCACGATAACTACTTGGTTACTATTTTAGACAATTCAGTAAAGAGAAACTGTATAAAGTTTATTTCCAATATATTGCAGGGTGACGTCCACAAGAAAGTACCAGAACTGCAGTTGCACCCAGTGAAACAGGTCGTATCATTATTTCCAGCAGCTACTTTAGGCAACCTTTTCTCCTGACAAATGCATAACCATTTGGTTTCACTTGGGCCTCCTGAAGACGCCATAAAACAACAGATAATACAGATCACGTTTCCAGAAAAACGCTTCACTAACAAAAATAATTTAATTTCTTTGGAAGATCAGAAGAGAAACGTGCTACCATTAAGCTGGAGCAAAAAAATGCTGTCATTAAGCTTTTAAGGCTTCTAACCAAGGCAATGCTATTCAAAACAAATCACTTATTCAAAAAATAGAAATTTCAACTTTCTCAAACTTATACATCTTCCAGAAATCTTTTTTTTTTTTTTCTTTTTTTTTGCAGCAAAGATTATTGGCATCATACATCTTTAGTAGCTTAACAATCATTTCAGCACCATATTTGTTTTCAACTATCAAAGTGGCAATATAGCATTATTATTGGTGTTCTTTTACTGGTTATGTTTGTAACAACTGAATCTTACAACACCAGTTAAACAATCTTTCATTTCTTCCTTCAATCTTCAGGCCGAGCTTTGTTCTTATTGACTACAACGCATCTGTCGTTGTTTTCTTGAGTTCTACCTAAGTACTAAACTAGAAATTGTTCATTATAGTCTCCTGCAATGTTAGCTGTTTCCAATTTAACACACCAAACCACATGCATAGACACTTAAAAGAATAGCTTCAGCACCATACCAGGATTACAATCACAAGATGAATAACAGCTTGCCGGTACAGCATAATTCAGATTCCCCTGATCAGCTGTAGAACACGTGCATGTCCATTTACTTGTTTCAGATGTATCTGAATGCCCATCCAACACTGATAATTTTGAAGAAAATTATTAGAATACTAGAAGTTGCTTGAACAGAGAACTCACAAAAGTTTCACTCACAATATAAAAGGTGCTCTTATTTCTTAATCTAATAAAACTGCACAGCCAACTTGACTCGGTGAAAGTTAACGGTGGGAATATCAAAGATGAAATGCATAGCTTTACCGAACAAACTTCTACATGATCAATGGTTTTGCAGAAATTGTGTCAAGTAGTAGAGACAAAATACTAACCACTTAAACTTTGCTGAAGAAGGACCAAGATAAGTACATAATGAAGACCAGTGTCTATCTTTATCCTCATCGCCCTGTTTTCTTAACACTGTTTCGGAGAGGGGAATAAAAAGAGAACAGTTAGTCTCAATACAGGGAAAATATGGTATTTATTGTAAAATAAGTCTTAATACTGGTGAAGGAATCGGAGTGTGTCAGTGAGAGTGACTCGAATTGATCCTCAGAAACACAACCAGATACTTTCCAGTTTAGATGAACTCGACTCTGTTTGAACATTTCTTAAGCATTTCTACTGAAAAATGGTGAGATTATGTAAACCTGGAAGGAGAAAATGCAAATCACCTTCTCTTGGTAAAGCTCAAATTCAAGTCAATATCTTGATCGCAAATGCCAGCTAACTACAGAGCAAACGTTTGTTGACCTGACAATGTGTTTACTTTGAGCTTTTAAAGGAACATCCAGAGCTAATCCATGGTAACAGCAGTTCAGTTATATCACATATATATATATATAGAGAGAGAGAGAGAGAGAGATTTACAAGAAGGTAGCCTGCTCAGTATATGCTCGCTTCTCCACAGAGAATGAATCTGCAAGAAGCTAATACCGACTTAGAGCACTGCTAAAAGTAATGCAATTTTGTAGAAAAAATATTCTCTAGTACATAAAGAATCATGCAAAATGAAATGAAGAGACAAAACGTAGTTAGACGGAGGGAAGTTTTAGATCCAGGTCATTAAATTTCTTATCAAAAGAACCCTGTGCAGGTGTCTGAATTAATTCATTCTACTACATAAAGATACATGAATAAGATGGAAGCAAAAAGTTAAAGAAAGAAATATACATAACTATCAAATGTGCAATAAGACAAATAAGCATACAGTGGTAATTGATAGGTAAGACTACCTCAAACATGGTTGGCCAACAAATACTTTACTGGTATTAACATTTTTTATATTCTTGAACATGCATTTGGTTAAAGCATGGAGGTAGGTAGATATATCAAAGGTCTTCCTAGCAAATATAATTTGAACTAAATCAGAATATATTTTCATTTTCATACTCAAATGTTAACCAAAATTTGAAAATTAAGCATGTTAACTCATTTAAGTAATCAAAGACAATTTCAAAGATACAGCATAAGGCCACCAATCCTTGAAATTTTAGCACGGCTAAGACAAATTATTAGCATTGCACTTACCTTATGAAGATTCTCTTAGGATCAGATACAAAATTACATCCAAGATAATGCACCTTGTATTCTTCAAACTCATTTAATTGCAGACCGATTTTTTTTTACGAAGAAGTCTCCTAACATTATGCAGGTGAAATGACTACTAATGTTATGATTAACTTTAAGCTGTTGAAGCAAAACGAAACTTACCCTCACCACAACTCTTCAGACTTCAAGCTGAACAGAAATCAGAAGCAGCAGCCTAGGTTGTTAAAACTTCAATCAATCATAGATGAGCAGAGCTATCGAAATTAGCAGATGTAATCTAATTATTTAAGACAGAGATATCAGAGTTTTATCCCGTAATTGACCTCTAGATAAAAGTTGATGTATACGTAAAATCTTCAATACTCATTTTTCTCTCCATTAACATATTCTCTGAAAGCAACACCTTTTAAACTCCGAAAGGGACTTCCCAACAATCAGATTAAATACTTCAATAAAATAATAAGAGACATTACCCTATGCATCTTTATCTGATTCGAAGTCATTGGATTCTAATGTTCAAATGATTACCTTCTACGTATATTATTGAGGAAAGTATACAAAAATTCTGACGTTCATAACATAGGTACGTATTTGCCAACGGTAAGAAAAGACTTTGCTTCGAAGTCATATTAATACTGAGAGGAAGGTACATCAACACACGACTGGTACCCTCTAGTTTGGACTTTCTATCTCTTTTTTGTTTGATATCCAAAGTTATGACGTGTGAAAAAGACTTCAGTGTTGTTAATACTAACAGGGTCCTACTCTTCCTACTGTCGGTTGTCCAGAAATGAGCAAAATGGCAACGGCACCAGACCAAGTTAGCCAATGACTTTTGATCCTCATATATACATAATTCATTTATTTAATCCTGAACCCCACCAAATAGACCCTTAGTTACACTTAAAATAAGGAATGGTTAGAAATGAACCACCAAATCCAGCTACTAATAAAATAAATAAAGACAAAAGGGAAGGAAGATAATTTTTTTGTCCTTTCTGTACCGCCGTGTCCCGCTCGCATTTTATTACATTTGAAGATGACTTATAAGTCTCTATTCACAAAGTTTGAATTCGACACACATGAACTCTAATAAAGGATCAACCTCACTTAGAGTTGAATATAGTTGTGAACTCATTTTCATAATATACCATTCTATATTTCTTCCGTTGCGAATAATATACAAATCTCATCCAAAGCAAATAAATAAATCGATATGTCCGCCTAAAAATTATTACTCAGAAAGAAAAAAATAGAATAAAGAAATATAAAAGTGACCTGATTAGTAGAGATCATAAATGAACCTTTAAATATTTTTCCTTAAAATTAATCCGGTGAATAATACTATTTAACTAAACAAAGTTTGGTAATGATTAGAAAAGCTTTTTAATTAGGATTTAACAAAAAGAAAGAAGATTCCATGTCTTGCACTTCAATTTGAAACTAAAAAGAACCAATTTCGCCAATTGGCGCCAAAGTTGTTTCAGTTATAATGCATCAATAGAATCCTGCTTTTGAACTCGAAAAATGTACGTACTTTAACATTTAACATTGGAAATATTCAAAATAAAAAGTAAAAATTATTAGCTTTAGCTTTTGACTAGGACAATAATAAAACTTTTTTTTTTGTTGTATTGGAAGGAATTGTTTGAATACTACTCCCTCCATTTTCCTAAATATAAGACTCTTTATATAATTTGAGAAATTAGAAAAGTTATTATTTTCACTTAAACTTCCAATATTACCTCACATCCTTCCTCTTTCTCTCTCACTTTACATCATAAAGAAAGAAAAATAGTGAAGGTATAATTGAAATGAATGGTTGACACTGAATAAAAGAACCTTAAACGATAATTAATTTGGATACCTAAATATCTTCTAAACGACAATTAATATGGAATGGAGAGTAATAAATTTGTTTTTTAATTAAAAAAAACTAAAAATAGCCGCATTAGAGACAATCACCTCAATTCTAGAAAAATAAAAACTGATAGGCACCTCCGGAACTAAATCTTCGATCTCCCTGACTTTCTCCGTCCTCCCTCTCTGCTACACTGAACACCTCATAAATTCATGTACGAATTCTGTAGAGAAAAGAAAATTCTGGAAAATTACTGACAGCTAAGTCAAATTACAGTACGAAAAATCAGAATTGGTAGCTCCAACTCCAACAATGGCGAGAGAGACGAGATGTAATCGAAACTTCGTCTTCGCTTAGACGAAAGCGATAATAAAGGACTGATGGAGACAATTGACATTGTTGAATGAGAAACTTACATTTGGATTTGGGAAGCTGAAACTGAAAGCTCCATTACTATCAATTGGTACTGAGACTGGTAGAAAATGGTGGAGCTGAAAGAGAATTTAAGTACTCATGTCGAAGGGAAGGGGCAGTTATATGGGCTCCCTTTAATGTGACACGTGGAACTTGTATTCCCGATGGAGACAAATTTTTTATCTGTGATCTTCTATTTTCCAGTCAAAATGTATTTGAAAAAACCCAATAGTGGGACCACCCTTTATGAAAATTTTAATATATGGTCAGTTTTATATGACTAGCTTCACAATTTTTTTACATGAATGGTGATAAGATTTACTTTGCACGTAAACTCTTTTCTAATTCATGTGAAATGACCGTGAGTCAATCTCACAAGGCCGAATCAATACTAAAGTAACCCCAAACTTTTATGCACTCGGATTAGGGCAGTTATATTATTGAACACCCAAAAAATTATTACTTGCTAAATATTTTTTGTCATCGAATAAAAAAATTGATAATCCCCTAGTATATGAAAGAGTGAGAAGAAGGTGAAGTGGACACAACAACACCGGGCGAAACAGCTTCAGGGACTTAGCTAGTTGTTGGGATTACTGGCC
>JAOWBF010000034.1:5652040-5662754 GCA_028566175.1 Vinca major
TACATCTCTAGCTTCTTCTACACTTTCCATCTTCCTTATCTTCTTCTTTTTTTTCAATCTCATCACCACTTTCATCAATTGATCCATCACACTCTCTTCATCATCTTCTTTCCTTTTCTTCTTCTTCATCACTTTCTTGCACATTCTCTAGTACAAAAGTTGATTTCTTTGTTCTAGTATAGCTTATGACATTGTCAACTTTGTATTCAATTCCTTCTAACCTTGTCTCCACATCTCTCACCTTATTCTCCAAGCTCACCATCCTAGTATTGAATTTTTCTTGGAAGTTGATGAAGTTCTCTTGGAAGGATTCCATCTTTAACATGATTTAAATAAGTAATGCATTGCTGACTTGGTTGGAATCTTCTCTTTGTGGAGAAGATTCTCTTTCGAGGTTTTCTCTTTTAATCTCAACATTTTTCCTAACTTCTCCCTGCACAACAAAATCATCTCAAACATAGACATCCTCAAATCTGTGACCCTCTTCTACATTTTCATCACATTGCCCTTGCACTCATTCTTCTCTTGCTTGGGGCTCATTAGCCCTTTGGCTCCTTCTAGCCTCTATGAGCTTCTTGATTGTTTCACTTGTCTTAGGGCTAATACCGATTGCAATAGCCGCCGCCAAGAGTTCTTCATTGGTACCATTTTTTGTGGAATTTCCATTTGTCCACCAACAAGAAACGTGTGCATTTGATAAAATTGGCCTTCGTTGTAGATGTTGTGCATTTCATTTCTTTGAACGGGGTTTGTGAGTTTGAGCTTGAATTTCTTAAATCACAAAGTAAGCATACTCCCGTAAGGTAGAAATTTTCTAACCCCTTTGACACCTTCACTAAAATACTTTAAAGTTAAGTACCCAAAGTTAGCTTTCTTTCTTTCCACAAGCCAATGCATTACCGTCATTTGAAGATTTGAGATCAAATTCTTATGGCCTTTGAAGGGGATAACCACATTGGATACCATGTGATGTAGAATCCGACCATATTAATCTAACTTATTAGTTTCTCTTTCTTTTAATTTGTTGAAAGCTCCTTTGATGTTGAAGCATGTTTCGAAGCTTCCAATATCCAAGATGTCTTGATCGGCACATTCTTGGATTCATCATAATGACTAATAGCATCTTCTTCAAGCACAACTCCGAGAATATTACAAAACATAGCTTCCGAGAAGCTAAATTCTAAACCACCTACCCTCAACGTCCACCAATAATCTCCATCATCTCTTTTACCTTTTTCTCTAAGGTTTGCTTTAAATTCATAAACTGTAAGTGTGTATATTTCATAATTATGAAGAAACAAATTTATTCATCCCATATCCAAGAAATATTCTCTTATTTCATCTAGCCCTTTCTCGAATGTGTCCATATCTCTAACATACTCCGGTTTAATACCCATTTTTTTTTTCTCTTACTAGTGTTCCATAAAGCTTTATAGCATCATCGAAGTAAAAAAGAGGAGATACATTTATTGTTGTGTAATTGGAATATTCTCATTGGAATCATGGAGATAATGGTGGGAAGAGTAGATCATCACCAGTCTCCGTTTCTTCATCGGAGTTTCGTTGCACCTTGTTTTTTTCATTGCCTTTGTTCTTGATAATTTTCTTTGTTTTGAATCTCTTGGGAGCGGAATTATCCGATTCATAGATGGATAGCCCCCTTTTTGGTGGTGGGTTTTCTTTCGATTGATCTTTTGAAAGTTGATTTGGTGTTTGATTCGTCTTCATAATTGTGTCTATTGAAGATATATGGAAGGAATTTAAGTATGGGAAATAACGGGATTTTAATTTGAGAGGGAGATATGAAGGGTTTTGAGGTTTGAGAGAGAGAGAGAGAGAGAGTTTGGGGATTTCAAAAAATGAACTGTGAAAAACCCTTTTAATTTGAAAAACTCGATGGTTCGGTCTATCAGGGCTGAGTTGAGGTCGTTTGGACCCTTCAGAACTAAAATGAATTATCTTTTGTCTCGATTTCGGTCCACTAAGGCATTTTGAACCCGGTCGACCGGAATGCCTATGTTTCCTGCAATAGAATGCAATTTTGGCACCCAAACTCTATTAGGTCCTTGGAGGGTTAGTTCTAGGGCACTTTACAACCCATAAAGACTTAGCACCTCTATTAATCATTTTCTTAATGATGCAACAACTAGCATGATTTCCACATTTACCAAAATATGAGAAAATTACACTAAGCATAGGTGAATGTGAAGTCTTGGCATAAAAAAGTAGAGTGTGCATACTTGTGCTTGTGTTTGTGCTCTAAGCAAATATTATCATGTGAATCACATTAAGCATCAAGCACATTACCAAGGATATCTAGCACATGTACACTTATCAATATAAGTATTTAAAATATCAAATTTATACTTCAAGATATCATACTCAACAAGCTTATAATCAACAATTAGCATCTTGTCAAGTAATTCATAGTTTTCAAGAGATAAATCATCCAACTATACAAGAACATTCTCTTTTTCTATCTCTATGACATGAAAAAATGTAAGAAAACTATCATACTCTACTTGCAATCGAGATATTTCATTAAGTGAACAAGCAAGTTCATTACTCGTGATCTTGTTCTTCTTAGTCATCTTTTTCAATTTATCATATAAATCACATAAGGATCATCCTCATTATCATAATCAAGATCAAGAGATAGACTGGAATATTGTACCTCATTGCCTATAGAATTAGGACTTTAAATGTCATTTTGATATTTATCAATGAGTCCAATAAGGCATTTTGAGTAGTCTTGATCTTGGCCACTATTTTTATGTGAGGAGTTTGTCGTTTGATTGTTTCTTCTTCTCGTTATTGCATTGATAGTACTAGAAGCAATCTCCTTGTTCTCTATAGAATAATCATTGATGAATGAAATGTTGTTTCTTGATATTTAATTTAGTAAAATTTCTATATCTACAGTGTTATTTTTTTCTACTATGTACTTTGAAAAAGTTATGCCCTTCTAACAGATGTGCCATCACGCTTTCTATCCCCCTCCGTCGTAATTTCGTACAATTTAGAAAGCTTGGTCGCTCAATTGACAATTGACTCATAGCTAAAGGGTAGAAAACCGAACTTAACTTGCTACGTTCCGCGGTTTTCCTAACTCTAAAAAAATCACCCAAAGAATCCAAAAGAGACCTCTGTTTAATTTCCGTCACTCATATTCATAGAGAAGTGTTCCAACGATTCTTCGAAAAATTCATGTTTGTTTGTAATTGTTTGATTGGATTTCACGATTGAATAATTTTGGAAATGGAAAATGAATCTGGCGACAGCAAAATGAAAATTTCTTCATCGTCGGCGGCGGATTCGTACATCGGAAGCATTATAAGTCTGACATCGAAGTACGAGATTCGTTACGAAGGAGTCCTTTACTATCTCAATCCTCAAGACTCCACTTTAGGCTTGAAGAACGGTACTGTTTTATCCGGTTTATTAATTTGATGATTTTTCAGTGGAGCATTAATTAATTATAAATTCTTTATCATTGTTTTTTTTTTTCAATTTATTTTTAAAATTAATATTCGAGGATATTGAAAACCTGATACGTGAATATTCTTTGCGTGCTTGTTAGGGAAAGGTTAAAAAAAATTGTAGAAATGTAAGAATTTTGATTCGAAAACAAATCGGAAAACCAAAAAGCCATCTATGATCACAAAATGGACTGTAAGAAGCTGCAGTATAATTTTTTTTATTGATTTTCTAGGAAGGAAAATATTTATTAGAAACAAATTTGAAATGTGATTGATTAAAGAAAAGTTAATTTTTTTTCCAGTATATTTACGGAAATTAGAGTCTTGTATGTATGTGTCTTACCTAGACAATTGATTGTTAAAGTTTGTATTATTGGTTTTGTAGTTAATACGATGGTATTTTGAAATGGTAATACATCAAAATGCACGTTGTTGTAGAGGCATAAAATAAGGATAGTTACTGCATAGGTTTGATGAAGGTACATGTATTGAAAGCATACGCTAGAAGGAGTTATAATGCACCTCTGCCTAATCCTTTTTTCAGTGGACGCCTATGTTACCTGCCATGTCGGGACGTGTCGACATGGGTGTGGGTATGAGATCCTTGTCGCATGTGGTCAAACAACATTGGGTACTTAGAAGAGACTAGATGCATCTCCATCCAATGGTGATTTTCCCCATCGTGTCTATAGTGAGGAGGATATTAAAAACGGTGATTGAACTTTTAGACCATGGGTGCTTTAATTGCTTTCATGTTTTGGACTTTGAAGTGATTTTATCATGTTTACTAATTATTCTGAAATAACGTGACAAAATAAGTCACCACTCTTAAAGTTTTAAATAAACTTATTGACGTATCCATGTAATCATGTCCGAGGTTTTAGAAGTGTCTCGTATCCTTACATTTAGAGGTATAGAAGTGTCCCTATCCTTTCATTTAGAGGTATAAACACCTCAAACCTTCATATGTACCCGTATCGGACACTTGTACCCGAGTTCAGGTAACATAGGTGAACGCTAAGCTGTAATTAGTGAGTTTGATTTATATGATTTTTGAGTTGGTAATGTTTGTGGTTGGATGTCTGATAATTGTGCGAAAAATATGGAGCTTCTTTAGAGCAGAATAAAACTTTAGGAAGTTCAGGAGTTCTATTGGTCTAACTTAAACAATACAAAGGGGCAAAATTGGATTCGGAGTTGGAAGCTTTATAATCAAAATTTTGCTGAATGTGTCTAACGAAGGGCCTGGAAATCTCATTTCGCCAGCATTATGTTAATAAACTTTGCATACTAAGATATGTGGATTCTGAAGAAATGACTTGTTCCGAGGTTTCACTTTCACCTTTTAATTGCGTTCTTGCTGGCCCAATGGATTCTTCTTTTTTATTTCCGATGGACATGTTATCGATAGTTTTAAAAGGCACGAGGCACTCTGAGGCGATGAGGCGTGAGGCAAACGTTCGAGGCGAGCGCCTCATGGACGCGAGGCGCAATTCTTTACAAAAATTCTTATATATTGGAGATGGTGATGAATCTTGATTCAGAACAAGGTATGAGTGAAGAGATTAGAAAAAAATAGAGAAGAGATGACAACTTTTGTAAAGTGAGATTTTGTTTTTATTTTGAAATAGTTGTTTTTAATTTTTTTTAAGAGAGGGGTTTGGTCAACATACTTTTTTTTAAAGAAAAATAAAAAATAATTATTATATGGGTAAAAAAAAATAATAAAAAAGAAATCAGGAGTTCAAAATAAAAAACAAATTTTTTATCAAAAGAAATCATTAGTAGGTCCCTTGATTTAAAGGAAAAAAGAAAAAACAAATCAATGGTCCAGATCCTACTCTCTAAAAAAACCCTAATCCCTCATCTTCTAACCACTAGTAGCCGCAGACAATCAATGGTCCAGATTTGCTCCTCTAAAAAAATGAAAAATGAATGGTTCAAATTCTCTCTCTCTAAAAAATCCTAGCCACAACAAAAACCCATCTCTTTTCTCCTAACCCTAGCCGCACATCAGATCAGAAAAATAACAGAAGAAAAAGAAAAGAGAACCAGAAAAAAGAACCAGAAGGAGGACGAAGAAGACAACCGGAAAAAAAAACTATAAGGAGGAGGAAGAAGACGACAAGAAAAAAAAAGAAAACCAGAAAAAAAGAACCAGAAGTAGGAAGAAGAGAACCAGAAGGAAGAGAAACGTACATGGAGCTTGCCGCGACTCGCCTCGGCCGCCTCCCTCGCGCCTCAGCCTCGCCTCATGGACACCGCCTCGCCTCAAACCTCGGAGGCGTTTTCATGGTTGCCTCACCTCGCCTAGCGCAGGCGCGCTTTTTTAAACCAAGATTATGGTGAAAGCCAGATGTGGACATTCAATTTGAGACGGAGGGAGTATAATTTTGTTATACAGCATAATAAGAGGAATTCAGCATACAACCCATTTTGGTATTGAAGTTATGAAATATGAATCTTGTAATTCAGCTGCCAAACGAGTGTTGGCCCATAAAAGGTTCCTCGGTTCTAATTTTAGTATCATATACCAATTCAAGCACACTCCTAATTCTTTCACTAAATAAGTAGATTCTTCAGGAAACAAAACCCTAATTTACTAACTATTGCAACCATCTAAAAGAGGGTCAAGATTATGAAATATGAATCTTGTAATCCAGCTGTCAAACGAGTGTTGGTCCACAAAAGGTTTCTCAGTTCTAATTTTAGTGTCATATACCAATTCAACCACATTCCTAATTCTTTCACTAAATAAGTAGATTCTGCAGGAAACAAAACCCTGATTTACTAACTATTGCCACCATCAAAAGGAGGTATTAAGAATTTTAGTTTCTCACTAAGAGAAAAGATATTGGATAACATTGCGTCTATCAAATCTGAACAATTTTGCTGTGGTGCCATGCATAGGTTGGGACTCGGGAGGAAACTCTTGCTCCAATTTGAAATTTTTACTTCTGATAGATACAACTAGATAAAAGAAAAAGTAATATTTTCATCAGCCTAAATTGTCTAAAGTAATCTTTCTTAAACAAATCCAAGTATAGAACTTATCAGGGCTACCAACTGAATCATATGTGTGAATCTTTGTCTATTTTCCATCACTACGTATAGAGAACTGCCAAACTAATCAGAAAAAGTATATAACTATATTACTCGTTTCCATAAATCCTTGCAAGGTGATGGGTTTAGCTAATAAATAATTTACCCTTTTGATTCTTTTATCTGTGTAATTCAGGGGAGGGTTGATTACTCATTCTAGTGTATGACAAATCAAGATGAACATGGTAAGAAAATTACTAACCACACACATCTGGAAAGCCTCAAGAATGGATGCTGGTTCCTTGTTGACCTGATGGTTCTCCATGACATATTCTAGAAATTTATCTATCAACAGCTGGACCTCTTTCTGCATTCAAGTAATATGAAATAAGTAAGTGGTAGAAGAGACAACCAGTAGCCCCAATAGTCAAAGATAGCATGGTAGCAAAGACAGGGTGGACCACCAACATGCAACAGTTATTTATGCAAAATATAGTTTGGACGAAGGTCTGTCAAACATCTTAGATGCTCTGCTAGACTCCAAGAGTGAAATGATTCTTACTTGAAGTTAACTCAACATGACAATTGTACCAAATTCGAGACAAGGTAGTATATCAGTGTTGTCAATCGTTGATGGCGGATCATGGCAGCAAGCCAAAAAAATGTCATAACGTATAGCGTCCGCCGTCCGCTATAACGGCTTATAACGGACACCATAAAATATGCAAAATATGTATAAAACACTGCATAATGTAATAAAAAAACAAAAAAACAATATGAATCAAACAAATAGCTCAAAAGTCATAGCGCCAGGGCAGCACCATTGCGTATACTGGTGGCTACAAAAACCGCCAAGCCATGGGCACCATTTGACAACAATGGTATATCACATGCTTAACATAAAGTGTTAGGAGAGTTAAATTATAGTGTAACCAATCAGAGATAGAATCCCTTTAGACATGTAGAAACAGAATAAGCTCCAATTACCTCAATCAGTGTCAATATAAAAAACTTCTCAAGTTATTCTATACAACTAATGAAAAAAATAAACATAAAGATTTTCGGTAGCCAGATCTCATATTACAATTTCAGTACTCAAGCACTAAAACAGATGGCAAAATCATTCACAATCATTAGCACTTAAAGTTTCAGTAACACAGCCCCTTCATCAAAGGAAGAAAAAGATAGAAATCCATATCAGGAATCTTACCGAAAGCTTTAGAATTTCACAAAGCTTCCTGATCTCTGCTTTGACAAAAGCATGGAGATTCTCAGGAGATTTCATTTGAAAATTAGCCATGCCACTCCGATTAGAGTAAGACTTTCGGGGAGAGAAAGAACTAGCAGCATTTTTTGCATTGAGCTTGTTGGACTGCAAAGCAACTGATGCAGGCAAGGACTGAGACTTATAGCCAGCAGCAACCGTAGAAGCCTCTGCTCCAACACAATATTATTTTGGAATCCAACATAATAAAAGCTATGAAATTGCAGTATAATTCCCATGGAAGTAAAAAATGTTCCTCAAATAAGCTAAGAAACTTTATGATGATTATTGCTTGAAAATAAATTACATCGATTACCTCGATTGAAGCCTGCAACTTGACTCTCTTCCTGTTCAAGTTGCACAGAGGAAGCATTGAAAGCCACTTTCTTGTGCTTCTTTCCAGAGACATCATTCTCCGTCTCTGTTCTGCTTGTTGATCCTTCAGCATATTGAACTCTCTTCCTGCTCCTTGGAGTTGGCTTAAATGCATATTTCCACCTCGGATTTTTTCCTTCCAATAGCCTTTTCCAAAATATATGAGGTTCTTCCACATCTGTCAACTGGACTTTTCTCTCACCAAGCAATGGACAATTTATGTTGTAAGTTCCACCACTTCTGAGAACTTCTGAAATGATTGGTTCACGTTTACCATTTTTCTTGAAACAGCCAGACATTACAGCGGAGAGCTCCATTATGACATCACGTAACAACTTTTGTCCAGATGAGATATCTTCAGCAGAGTTGGAGCTATCCCCAGCATGATACTTGTCTAATCTATTGAACAAACATGAGGCTCCCCACATGAGAAAACTACTGCTGTACTTGATCTTCTGCAGATTATTTTCCACATTGTGATTTTGTTTCCCAAGAATCAATACTCTTTCTTCAATGGTACAAGAAGAATATAACCTAAAAACATTAATACTTTCACTCTGCGAATGGATTGCTAACCGCTGTAATGCCTTTATATCATTTGCTGGATTCAATTCACTATCAAAAATAACAACTGTATCCAAAGACAACTTAATACTTGGTTGGCAAGCACGATTCTCTAACAGAAACACAAATTGTGCACCACCTGTTTTGTTGAACCTGTTCAGAGAAGCTTGTTTTTTGGCTGGAGTCAAACATGCATCGATCCTTTCGTAAGAATTTTGGCCAAATTTTCCACGCACAAAATCATCCAATATATCTCCAATTGAAATTCCCCCAGAGCCAACAATTGACTGTCAGTGGGAAAGAGAAAAAAATATAAAAAATGATGAAATGATATGAATACACGTACACATAAAAGAAACACCTAAGCTGTATTTACGAACTTCATCAATTAAGAGTGTAAGATAACAGGCTTTTTTTTGGTAAGATAACAGGCTTTTTTTTGTAAGATAACAGGCTTTTTTTGTAAGATAACAGGCTTTATTTCTATACAATTCACATAAGTCCTCTAACAACAAGTGCTATACAATCTCCACTTTCAGATGGCTTCTTACTTCCAATATTCAACACCTATAGCTAGCTACCTTTGATTCCCATTTTCTCTATACAAATGGGTGCCATGGACAAACACGAGGATATTTTTGTTTGAACTGCCTAGTGATGACTGCTCTTTGCTATGGTCTCAAGACGAAAACAACACCAGTTCCGCCCAAGTATAAATTATGCCTAGTGCAGTTTTGAAATAAAACATTATCGATACTGCATTTCATGATAAATAGCCAGATAACATACCTGAAATAGGAGAAGTGCTTTAAGTCGTTGATCTCTAATTTTAGAAAGAATCTCATAAAGAAGTTGTAACTTCCCGCTAGCCTTTGTTCCAACTTCCAACGCCTGATCTGGAGTTAGCCCCGCAATTATAGAGGGTTGAAGAGATGTGTCCACAATATAGGGGTGATCACAACACTACCAACCAACAAACCACAAAATAAATATTTCACCAAAACTCCCAAGGAAGAAAAGAAAAAAAAGGATGTCAGAAACTATGAAAATTTAACTATATCTTCAATCAAGGGAAATCATTAAAAAACTATATACTTGGACAAGACAGCTTTAAGACTACAAGTAGAGAATTGACACCTCTTCTGGCATGAGTTCGAGAATTAAGGCCTCTTAATTGGTATTAGATGTGATACTTCAACCATCTAGAACATAAATAAATAAATATCTGTAGCATTTTTTCCCCTTTGCCTTGCTGCACAACAGGAAGCGCATCCTTGACAGGATATAAGTCAATCTTATATTGGGTTGGGAAGGGCCTTATGAGACAGCGGGACCATATTTTTTTCAACTTTAAGATAGCTATACTCTTCACAGAGAGGACAAATGCGGAAGCAAATGGGATTCAAGTGCTAGAATTTTTCTTAAGTTGAGCAAGGAAACACACTGCATTGTGCTCCACATATGCAGAACATGGTAAGGTCAATATTTTTAATGTCAATTTATCCATGTTTTGTACTGTGTATATCTTTGTCATCCCTTCTGATGGGCTATTAATTATTGAACATGTGGGACAGTTGCTGATGCATGAACAACAACAAAAGCCTGTTGTATTATCAACTTGAAGGAAAAAAAGGCATCCCCTACACTGATACTTCCACTTTTATCAAGGGCTGGCTCTTAATAAGGAAAATGGCAGTGCCAAATCAGCTACTTCAAGAAAAAGACAGTTCTAATAGCTAAATCCCATATGAGAAAGCATACATTAACACAAAAACTAAGGTTTTAAAAGGCAAGAAGGTCCATTCAATGGCAGCAAATAACTATAGCAAACCTTTCGGAGCGTCATGAGGATCTCTTTGAAGGCCCCAACTTGATCAGTATAGGAATTTGAGCGTAGAGCAATAGCATTTGCATGTAATGTAGCACAATATTGCTCAAGTTGCAAATCAGATATCTCAGCTGGGACCAAATACTCCACAAATCTAGAATA
>JAOWBF010000034.1:5720820-5731424 GCA_028566175.1 Vinca major
GTTATTAGTTGAGCCTAATTTTAAAGGTCAATTTTGTATTTTCCACCAAAAGTGAGACCAAACCCAAACCCAAACTCAAACCAAACCTTATCCAAGTAGAGCCTAAGTGGGCCCGTTTGCAAAATACATGAGAAGTAAAGCTTTGATGAATTAGATGACAAATGAGTAAAAATTGTGAAGGACTATCTAAGCTACAAAAAATTCAATAAGGACTATCAATGCAAAACCAAAATAATTTAGGGACGAGATGGACGAGTTTCCCTAAACAAAAAACTAAACAGGCTAAATGAAACCTTGTCCCAATTGATGATGTAATTTTCACTAATATTAACTGTTATTAGTTGAGAAAGCTAACATTTATAGATAGTTCAGTGATTAGAAACTCAACTGTAAATAATTAAAATTACAAATAAGATCCAAAATGAGGTATATATTCTCTATTAGTATATACAAAGGAGAAGGAAGATGTAGTGAGGAGGTACCCAAATCTAAATCCTTAACATGAACAAAAAATGAATAATCAAAATATTTATTTTGTACAACAATTGCTCAGCCTAAATCCACTAATGATCCTCCGGTGCCTCCCCATGCTGGAAATTCACGAGTTGTACGCCAGGCACCACCTCAATCTCTCTATCAGGCTAATTGTAATTGAAAAAAAGAAAAGAAAAAAGAATTACTTCACTGAGAAACAGATCAACTTGTTTACAGAAAACCAGAATGAGATATTTTTTTAAAAAGAAAAAAAAAATGAGAATAGATATAACCTTCAATAGTCGCAAGAGATGCCAGAAGAGGAAATCAATTATCATAACCAAGCAAAAAAGCTTCCCAGCCCAAGCACCACAACTCAGGTACCTGCTAAATGGTTAAACAGTTTAAGCAAAAGTCGATATTATCGTTCACCACCTTTTGCATTATTGCATATTAGTTTCATTATAATTCTAATTCACTTATTTAGATATGATTTATCTCATTTCAGACACATGAAAACGAGCTAATGCATCTAGAAATGAGCATTATATTTGCGAATGCACATCTGCACAGCATACCGAGGTAAACGGTCTAAGAGATCTTGACTGGAGCATCTAAGGGCACGGTCATATACTATCTCCGTCCTCCTGGCAACGTCATGCCAACTATAAAGTTTCTTCATCTGGCAGGGAAGTGGATGCATGATATTAGCATATCTTCTTCTAGTAATACAGAGAAAAAAATCCCGCAAAAGAAAACTAAACAAATAAACTGGGAATTTCTGTTTATAGAGCTGATGTCATAGCCAAACGTATGATGAATATGGCAAAACTTCTAGCAATTCACCTCCGAACTTCTTACCGATTTAATCAAATTTCACATATATAAGTTTCATGCTAAACATTAAACAGAACTGAAAGGCCGAAATCTTGTTTATTTTCCTTCTGTCTTCCGTGTGTGTGTGTTATATAATTGCTAATGGGAAGTAAGCGTGAAGAGAATCAAGGAATATATCGCCAAGGCTCATATTATTAGCTGGAAAAAATAACTATAAGTCCCATAACGCTGACATACTTTACCCAACACCCTAAGGAGAAGGAGAAACTAGCAACTCGTAGCAGTGTTTATATTCACAGTAATGAATACATTTAAGAAGCATGTATGATTTTCTGGAATTAAAAGGAAAATTTGAATATGAGTTCGTCCATAAGTTCTTAAATCACCCAAAAGAAAAGATAAAAATGGGCAGGTTTTGTTGTTTCACCAAAGATATTGGGCAGATATATCAATTAAGGGAGCAGGAGACAATTTTTCAACTGAAGAAATAAGGACTTTCATACTCACTCTTATATGCATAGCTTGAGGATCAATCTGAGGAAGTATATGTAAAGCTTTTGTGACGGCATGAACCATATCAGTAGGGTCTGGCTCTGCCAGAACAATCATATCATCTGGAAGAACCTAATGAGAGAGGAAATGTAAAATTATCTGTTAGATGTGCGTACGTTGACTTCGGCATTCTTTAGATTATTAGCACAAAAAAATCAGATTCACTACATTAACAAAAGAAAAGGAGAATTATCTTGCACGTGCCTCTGGGACACCTCCAACGCGTGTACTAACTGTCAGTAACCCACAGCTAGCAGCTTCCAGAATGGCTATGCAAAAAGCTTCAGTTAAAGAACTGCAGTAAGAAGTCAACAAGCATCAGGTGTTTGAAGAGGTTACAAAGAAGATTTCTACTGAAATCTACTCCCCCTGTCCCATAATATTAGCTCCATTTAAGTTTTAAATTGTCCTATAGTATTTGCTCCATTTGTAATACCAATGGAGATTTAATGCACATTTTCCAGTCTCACCTAGGGCTGCAAACGAATCGAGCCCTTATCGAACTGTTTGGACTCGACTCGATAAGGGCTCAATTGGAGCTCGACTCGATTAGCTCAAAGTTCGACTCGTTTGCACTACCCTTCTTTAACTACTATTATCTCAACTTCCAAGGAGATGTCTTTAATGTGCTCAATGGGCCAAAAAAGGAAATACGAGTCCTTTGTTTTGAATTTTATAGATTTTAGTGAATTCTTAATCTGGGGAGTATATGCAGAGCGAATGCTTAAATGTGTATGTTCAAGAAAGAGAATTCTAGCATAACATAAAGGACACATATTCTTTAGAAGCTTAGTAGAACATTTACACAGTTCCACCAACTATTTTACTATTCCAGGTATAGTCTCTCTTATTAAAGCAAAAGTAGTTTTCAGGAAGAAAGAAAATTTTTGGTGCATATTTTCTAAAAAACAACAAATCTGTCAACTATGCAAATCCAACCATCAGAAAATGTATTTTCTTCCCTCCCCCCTACCGTTTTTTCTTAGCATATATTTTCAGATAGAATGCTTATGTATAGAATGGGGAATTTCGAAATGGTTTGCCTTTTCTTCTAGAGACTGATTATACCTGTTCAAGAATATATGGCCCCTTATCAACACTGATTGTACTCTAGCATGTGGAACAGCCCCCAGCATTTCTACTCTATCTTGAAGACAGTGTTTTTCCCTCATTTCTTCTAGCCGCACTCTTTTAGGCCCATCTCCTCCAATAATAAAGCGAACCTGAAAGAATTGTGTGAAATAGAGATATTGAATATTAAGGACACAAACTGCAAGAACCTCTACTAACATACCCGGGGCGAGAAAATAAAATCTTTATGCACATTGGTTATTAGTACATCCCAGCTAAAACTGCTTCCACTGACAAACTTACAATAATTCTGGATATTTTGTACTATATTCTCACATCAAGAACGTGAATATTCGCTTCCAACCTCAAAAGATGTCAACATGTCCAGTTTACAAGGAAATAACATTAACTTTGAAGTCTTTGCTATTGCAGGTAGGAAATTTTACGGTGGAAAAGACCAAGGAGAATCATGTATAGAATTCGAACTTTAAACTTAAGCTATACCAAAAAATGTACTTACATTGGGATGCAAACGGCATACTTCTGGAATCACTTCAACAAGAAGATCTGCTCCTTTCCGATAAACCAACCTACTTATCACAACAATAACAATAACGTCATTGCTGAGTCGTTCAGGAGCAGGCTTGAACATAGCTGTGTCTACAGCATTTGGAATGACAAAAACCTTTTCAGGGGGCAGACCCGATCTCAAAACTGTATTTTCTTTACTTGTATGAGATACACAGATAGCTTGGCTCACATCGGCCAGCGTAAATTGCAGTACCTTGTTCATGTGGATGCTTCCCGCATCAGAAAACCCATAAAGAGAATGATCGGTGAATACAACTCTGTAACCCATCGTGCGTGCATGCATCAAAGCTTCATGGCACAAAGTGGAAAAGGCTTGATGTCCGTGCACTGTTGATATATTTTCCCTGATTAAAATAGTCCTTAGAATTGGAAGTGTCCCATAAAATGTTGGGAATGTATTTTGCATGAGGAATGGTTTCCATGGCACATAGTAAACTTTCAGGCCACCGGTCATATACCTCACTCCTGTCCGATTTTTATAGGCATGAGTCATAACAACTACCTGGAAATAAATGATTTAAAGAAAAAAATTAACTTCATCGCTTGAATACCCTCCAGTTTCTATTCATTGCTAAGAAAAGGAAATCACTCAAAATTTGAAGGAAAAAAGTAGTTTCGCTCACTCTTATGAGTGTCCCATGTTTAAAAACTTTTCAAAACTGCTACACTAGGTGCTTTGAATTACCTTATGGCCTAATTCTATCAAGCATTGTGATAGTAAGTAAATGTGGTTCTCCACTCCACCAAAGTTGGGATAGAAAAAATCGGACACCATCAAGATCCTGTGCTTTTCCTTTTTACCCATGACTTCTGATTTCTTCAAACCTCTGAACAAAGATAAAATATTTACCGTAAAGATAGAGCAAATGAAGATTATTAGAACAGAGCATAAACATAAAACCCCCTCCATCCTAAATTGAATGTCCGCCTTCCCGTTCAATTTGGGACGGGGGAGTATTTGATTTTTGTTAAACATCCATAATTTTATATCTTGTGTAGGCAACTATTGGACCACAATTTATATATTCAGTCATAAAGAGTACAGCACCTTTTACAACTCACAATGCTTCCGAGCAGCAGCCCAAAGCTTATAAACTTTCCTTCACCAGATAATCAAATGGTTCAGATCGAATATTCACCGAATGTATCGAAGCAAAGGAGTATTCACCTTAATCTTTAAAGAGGTCCAGATGTTCTAATAGCTACCAGAATAATATGCAATTTCCGAATCTGAATAAAGAACAAAACAATAAATAAATAAAAAATCACCAAACTTGATCTTTTTTTACAAGCAATCCCAACTTGTAAAAATACCAAAGAACAAAACTTTCATTTCATTTATAACTCAAATACAGAACTTTGAGTGGCATGATCTCAACTATCTACATGGAAAAATTTACACAAGCATTTCAATATATGTAACCGAAAACGAAAAAAATAAAATAATGAATTCCCAAGTTATTCAACTAATAATTGCTTAACATACGAAATAAACACAAGAAAAAAGTAGGAATTCAAGTTAAAAATAATAATTGTTAGGACATCTACACTCATATTTGAGCAGTAAGCTTGAAATGTGTAATAATACACCCATATTCTTCAAGAAAAAGAAATCAATCAGGAGACCCAGTAAGAAAAGAACTCAAATCAAGATTAATAATTAACTGTGGATGATGAAGAAATTACGAGAACAGTCGAATTTGGCAAAATCAATGATACAAACGCCGGAAGCTATACTGATATTGTAGTTATGTGATCGCGCATTTGAGTACTCTGTGTATATGCATCGAATCCTATCGAAATTATACATTTCCTTTCTGTATTTTTTTTCTCTCTCTCTCTCTCTCTCTATTAGCTTTTGTTTTCTTTTTTCTTTTTTTGCCCCTCAAAGCTCTATCGGGCCGAAGGGAAAATTATAGTATGGGACTGTACCAATGTGACATCTCTCGTATAAATTGAGACGAGATTTACTATGTAAGTGGGTTTTGTCTGAATTTATGTGAGAAAAATGTAGGGTCGATCGCATTAAGATCGTCCCATGCCAGACCTTTTTGGGCCGAAGTAGTTGTAGGGTGCAATGGGTTAATAATTTAAATGTAAATTCGGAAATGCATTTTAAATTTTTTCTTTGATTCGATCAATTTTTAAAATTAACAGTTAACTAATGTTAATTTTTAACGAAAAAAGTTCTTCACCCATTTATTTTCTTAAGGATAGTAATGTCCAACAATAATGATTTAAGACCGTACGTATAAGCTAGAAATTGTTTAGAAACGAAATTCACCAATTTACTATTACATAATTAATATAAAATTATGTGTTGTTGTTCGCATTAATACATTCCTTTCTTTTTTCTATCAGACACCATACTCTCGTCCAAATCTAATAAATCAATATTATTTTTAATAATTTCTGTCCAAACATTCCTCAGTATCCCTATCACTTACAATCTCATGCCTCCATCCTTCAAGTGTCCGAATCGGAGCATCACTAGGTTTTTATTATTTGTCCAAACCAACGTACTCGATTTTCCTTTCATATTTCAATAGGTGCAACATTCCAGGTCTGCCCTTCAGGCTGGTATTGATAAGCTTGCATCTGTTGTTGGTCTTACTCTTGGTCCTATGGGTATGAACAATTTTTAATGGGGTTTTTTTGGTACTTTTATATTACCAATTGATTAAAAATTTAATCTTTTCATTTGGAATACTTACTGGAAAATATGTTGTTGAGAATCATTTTATATATGCTTCTAAAAATGATGGCTTTTTTTAATCCATGTAGGTATTAGAGAAGGTGCTTAATTGTGGAAGATATTTACTTTGTTACAAATAGAAAAGTAGACGTTCAATTTGGGTCGGGAGGGAGTAATATTATTTATCCTTAATTGGTTGAGTTCTTGGGTGAAACTTGAAAGACAAAGTAATGATGGTATGGAGGTTATATATGGAATCTTTTTCAATGGAGGAATGTGTTAACTTCCCATGCAGTATCATTTTGCAACTTTTTTTTGGAAAATGTTGAGACTTTGAAGCTTGTTGTGTTTCTGTAACTTGCTGTTTTTTTCACAATTGGATATGATAAATAAATAATGGATACTTAATTCCACAGGGAGGAATGTTGTGTTGGATGAATTTGGAACTCCCAAGGTGGTTAATGATGGTGTAACTATTGCAAGAGCTATTGAGTTGCCTGATGCAATGGAAAATGCGGGTGCAGCTTTAATTAGGGAGGTGGGTGATATGGAATAAAGTAATTTTTGTTTTTTAAAGAAACCTTAAATTCTAGCATTTCTCACTATGTTTAAACTGTATGATAAAGGTTGCCAGCAAGACCAATGATTTTGCCGGCGATGGCACAACCACAGCATCAGTTCTCGCTCGCGAAATTATTAAGCTTGGTCTTTTGAGTGTTACCTCTGGTGCCAATCCAGTTTCTATTAAGAAGGGTATTGACAAAACTGTACAAGGCCTAGTTGATGAGCTTGAAAAGAAGGCTAGGCCTGTTAAAGGTCGCGATGACATTAAAGGTATATTCCTTAGAAATGGTGTTTACGTGGAAAGTTAACTGTAATTTAATTTTGTTGCTGTTCCATAGACTGACAATCTTTTGATCTTGCTGCAGCCATTGCTACTATCTCTGCTGGAAATGATGAGACCATTGGAACAATGATTGCTGATGCAATTGACAAGGTTGGACCTGATGGAGTTTTGTCCATTGAGTCGTCATCTTCCTTTGAGACAACTGTTGATGTTGAGGAGGGAATGGAGGTGTGTGTCTTGCTTCAGTTATAGAAAGAATATCTTCTCCCCTTCTTTTATATTGTTGTATACAATTCCGACCGATAAATTAAACAATTTTGCTTGTTTTTCTTCTCTTCATGTAGATTGATAGAGGCTATATATCTCCACAATTTGTTACCAACCCCGAAAAATTGATTGTGGAGAAAATTCATAAAGATTCCATCTTCGATCATCCTTCCGCTTTTGATTTCTAGTAAGCGAAAATTCTCAGTAGATTTTGCAGAATTTTATTTATATAATTATCAATTTTTTATTTTTTAAATTGGTTGGATGATCATGGGTTGAATTAGATCTATTGAAGACTAAAGTATTGAATTTGGTTTTATCTTGGTTGTTTCAGGGGTTGATGGTTGATATGGTTATAACATTTTTGTATGCCTGGATTTTTGCCACTTTTTCTTGATCTGAATGCTATAGTTTTTATTTTGCTTTTGAGATGATTATTGAATCAAGCACACAATCTCCCCTTTTGTTTTTCTCATTTATGTTATCACTGCTATAAATATCCCCAACTTCTTGCTCCCAAATTATCAATGTTGTCCCCTTATGTTTTTAGGCGTACCATCTCTGTGGGCTAATATTAATTTCTAACCCGATACTCTCCCAAATGAATTTTATTCTTTGGTCTCTTGAGTTTAAAGTTTCATTACTGTTCTGCTGGTTCATTTCTGTGGGACTTTAATTGGCTTATTTAGCGATTGTTCTTCTCACACGTCTATCCTTTAAATCATTTGCCCAAACTAATTCTATTTTCTTAAACATCATATGCATGAAGAATCTAGTATAAAATGTATTCTCTTTTGATGCAGGGGCCTGAGATTCGAACTGGTTTTCTGAAGGATGGGAAACCTATTCAACTGAAGGAAGGCTTGGAGATCACTATGACTATTGATTACAGCATAAAAGGAGATGGCTATGAGCTACAAGAAGTTGGCTTAGTGAGAAGAATAAGAAAGATATCTTTGGATTGGGTGTTCTGAACAATATTGATATGATTGCCCTCGCAAAACTTACTGGCGTCGGGCTTGTATTTCTTGCATTGGATAAAATTTAAATTAATATTATTTTTGACGATTTTTATTGGACAAGAAAAATAAACTTATTCATTTTTTTGCAACGTGAATATTTGATCTCGTTAGTGTGAAAAATTATTTAGAGTTTTTATCGCGCTGAGATAAATATTGTTTACGGCAGATTGTTCCATAGCAAAAAAATAATAATAAACGTAATTTTACTATTGCATTTGTGACAGTCAAAAACTATTTTCAACAGATTGTGTCATTGCAAAATATTAATAAATAAAATTTTATTATAATATTTGCGACGGTGAAAAACTATTTTCGACAGTATATAAGGTGTCAAATAATATGTTTTTGTGTCAATTGTGGCGTCGAAAATTATAAGCGATGCAAAAAGTAGTCGTTTTTGCTAAGTTTTCATGTCAAGAAAAAAGGGTCGCAAATAGGAAAATTCCCGTTGCAAAAAGTAATTGCGTCAGGCGCTTTCCGTCGCGAAGTTTTTGCGGCGCCTTTCGTTGTGACCCCTCAATTGCCGTCGCATGGCCGACGCAAAAGGGTTTTCTCGTCAGCAAATATACTTGTTGCGGCAGGCGCCGCCTGACGCAAAAGTTGGTTTTTTTAGTAGTGACTCTGATACCATGTAAGAAAATATGGAATCAATGAATTGAATTGATTTAATGAACAAAGAGAATTTCTCATATAAATACAAATAGAGTCCTAAACAAGTAAGGAAAATGAAATTAAATAATAAACCAATTCTAGAATATTGTAAAGATTAGAATAGGTAATTACTAGAATCCAATTCCTAATATCAATATGGAAAGCGATAAAAGGACACAATGATTTACATGGTTCGGTCAGTCTAACATACATCCACGGGTAAGGCAAGCACATACTCACATTATAATGGAGAAACAAGAATACAATTGAGATTCCTCCAATCCACTAGCTCCTCTCTCCATACTACTCCAAACAATATAGAAGACACACACATACACACACATAATTATTAAATTTTAACCTAATTGATATCTAGTTAGTAATCCAGTGAATATGAGCCAAAACCCAACAATATCTACCCTGACACGTATTCAATTCATCTCCAACTAATACGCTCTATGTCACATATGCTCCACATCTCATATGTCCCTACTCTGTACTTGAACCTTCAAATTAGCACATTGAATAAAGGGGATTTACTAAGCTAGGTTTGGTCAAATTTGATCCATGGTCAAACACTGCAACACCAATAACGGAACAAACAGCTCAACGTTCAAAGTCCATCAAACCCACTCTGGTTTAGGACACTCATCAACTTTCGGGTCCATGCACCCAAAACATACCGTATCAATCCTCCACCCTTCCAATTCAACCGTCTAGATTTAATCCTTCTTATTTGTTTGACTTGTACACCAACCACACTAGATTTTTATCTCTTTCAGCAACACATATTCTCAGCCAGAACCCCCTGTCGGCAACTGTGCTCCACCCTCAATGGATCTCTCTTCCATCTCTGATGGGTCTCTACTACCATCTCTGACGGATCTCTTCCATCTTTGGAGGACGTGTTAACGGTTGCTGGTGATGATGACTATAATTGCACAGAACTCTGAGTTGACAATTGGTCGATCTTTCACTGGAGAGTAATGCCAAATTCTGGTGTAGCAGCGCTGTGTTCCCACCTTGACTTAACCAATCGAAAGAATCTGCTTTCGATTATATCCAACACTCTCCTCCAATCTCTGGAGAAATCGACGAACCAAAACAACTCATCTCATGTTCTGAACCTCGCTCTGATTTACGTGGTCATCCACGGGGTAAGGCGAGCACATACTCTCATTATAATGGAGATACAAGAATACATTGGAGATTACTTCAATCCAATATCTCTCTCTTGCCTTACTACTCCAAATTATATAAGAGACACATATATATAGGAGTAGTAAACCTTTTGCTAAATGGATTAGGAGTTCACATAATTTGTAATTCACCTAATTACTAATTCTTATCCTAATCAATATATAATTAGTAATCCAATGAATATGGCCAAAACCCAACAAGTTCTTTCCTCCAGTCCACATCTGTTGTTTGTAGCCATTTTGAAAATATCAATTTGTTATTCCAAGAACATATAGGAGAGATTGATGATTTGTATTATTCAATCCTTCAAAGCCACCTAAGTCCAAATGGGAGTTGTTCGGTCTCTAAATATAATTATATTTTAATATACACTAGCCTGAAACTAGCAATTAAACCC
>JAOWBF010000034.1:5919472-5931687 GCA_028566175.1 Vinca major
TTGCTAGGAAGAACTTCATCAATAGCATGAATCAAGCCACCATGTTCTTGCCTTATGGGAGTTTGTGGACCTTACTATTCAAGGGATTCAAACTCAAGCTCACAACTCCCACTCCAAGAAGTGACAAGTACAATATGTACAATGCAGGCCTTTTCCATCAAAAGCACGTGATTTTGATAAATAAAAAGTGGAAGTTCCATTCTAAGTACAAAATGAGGAGTTATTGGCCGCAATGATAGCACACAACAAATCTCCAAAAGTGTGTGAAACATTGAAGAAAGAAATGGAGAAAAGAGGACTCCAAAGGCCAAATGTGCCAAATGTGCCACAAAATGAAAATGTGCCAAGACAAGAAGGTCAAGGAGGTGAATTTGATGATATTCACTTTGAAGAGAATGAAGAAGGGAATATCCAAGCAAATGTTGGATCCCAAGAGGATATCCCAAGAGAGAAAAATATTGATAGAAGACCTCCCCCTCCAAGAAATTAAGGTAGCAATGACATAGTCAATCAAATACTGTCAAGTTTGCAAGGATTTCAAGACAACATCAATGGAAACATTAAGATGATATTTGAGAAGTTGTCAAGCTTGGAATGGATGTTAAGGACTTGATAGAACAAGTTGGGGAGTTGAAGACAAGATTTGATGAGATGGACTACAAAGTTGATGACATAAATAGAAATACAAAGTCAAAGACATAAACTTTTGTAGAAAATGTGGAGGAATAGAGTGAAGAGGAGAAAGAAGAAGAAGAGGATGTAAACGATGAAGATTCCATCAATGGCGATGGAAATGAAGAAGAATAGGAGAAAATGATGAAGAGACCAAAGAAGTGGTTGATATTGAAGATGATGTAGAAGAATTGGGTGAGTTGAAGACTTGGGATTAGATTTGGGGAATGATGAAGAAAAATAAGAAGGGGAAGAAGGCAACAAGGAAATTGATAGGACATGAATTTGGATCAAGACATTGAGGAAGCTTCAACGAAGAAAGATGATGAAGCTTCAGAAGTTGATGAAGATCCTCAAGATGATCACAATGATTGAAGTAAGATCAAGGAAATCTCATTGTGGATCTCAAGTACAAGAAGCATTCTTTCAAATCAATGAGAATTTCTAAACTTAATCTCTTTTGAATTTCATTGTATTTTGTTTCTATGTATTTTCCCTTTTGTTATCCCTTGTGTGCCCTTAGAATAGCAATTTTTGAACTTTGTCAGTCAAATTCCTTGTATGAATTGCTTGTTTTAAAGGAACGCCTTAATGTTAAAACATGTTGCTCTTTATTTGTTTTGATTCTATGAGCATGTTGTATTAGAGAGCTTAATGATTTGATTCTTGTAATGAAATCTCATTTTAAAACCCCCACCCCTCTATTCATAGTGTAGTATGCTTTGGGGGAGTTCTTAAATGCTATGTTTTGAGTTAACTTGATCTATATAACATTTGGGAATGTTTTGTTGTTTATATTCAAGTCATGAGCATGTATCTTTTGTGGTTAATTGTCTAGGTGCTTGACTTAGTATACAAACTCTCTGTGTGGCATTGAATATGCCTTAGGTGTGCTTATTTGGGTTTTTTCTAGTGGCTAGAACTGTTGTTGCAGGTTTTCCTATTTTATGCCAAAAGTCTGGTCGACCGGATATTAGGGCTCAAGTCGACTGAGTCTTTGCGTTTGACCAAGATGCACTCATGCGGTCAACCACAACAACAATATTTCATCAAAAATCGAACTTCAACTTCAAATCTCTGTAAGTTTTGTTACTTTATTTATGTATGACCAAAAGGGGAGCTTTTATTTGTTTTTATCTTATACTCCCCACATATATGTGATGCATGATTACTTGTATAAGTTATATACATCATCACATCACTTGTTGGTTTGTTTTTCATCCTGTCATCTCTTATAGCAAACTTTTGTAGTTATTTAGGAGTTGTATGAGTTTAATATGTTAATCAATTGTATCTACTCTCCCTTATATTCATTTTTGAGCCATACAACCATCTTTACCTTTATGTGTCATTATGGACTCCATTTATCTTGAAGCCAACACAGCTTACTCAAAAATATTTCTTCTTCAAAGATTTTTTGTCTTTAGATTTGATCTTTTGGTTTATAGTTTATCAATCTATTAGATAATGAAGCTTCTCCATGATTTAAACTTATCCTTCCTTAAAAGATTTTCATTTTTCATCCTTTGGATCACTATTTTCAATACAAATGAGGAGAAAATGCTTTTCTTATTGGCGATCTGATTACTTTATTTGATTTTGACAAAATGGGGAGAATTTATAGCTTTGCAAATGTGCCAAGAAAAGTCATTTACAATCAAAACATGTATCCTCTAACATGTTTGTAATTTGAAAAAATCATACAATCAAAATAAAATTTAATATAGCAAAACTATTAACATGTACTAACAAATAAAATAAAAGTAGTATGACAATATAGTAATTATTTTTTAATTTTAATACTACCCAATGCACCCATGAAGTCAAAATATACTTTAATTTTATTTTGAAAAATGGAAATCATGTTAATCGTTATATAACTAATAGCAATATACATATACATAATAAGAATCCATAAAATATTTTAATATGCCCAATACCAACACAATAATTGATATTAGACAAAACTCATACATAACAAAAGGACATATACACGAATGCATTAGTATATTATATATGCCATAAGTACTGTATTAATGATATCATAAATGATCAACTAACATTCAATAAAACAACATAATGAATAACGCAAAGCATTCTTATATTGTGCATCACATATTATTATTATTTTAAAAGCTTAAGTGTGGGTCTCACAAATTAAATAATAAAATATGCAATTAATAACATTATGGAATTTTTTTGACTGCATGCTGACATCACCAAACGCCTCACGCGCCGCCGCCCAATGTGGTTCTTTTTTTCATTTTCAGTCCATTTTTTGACAAAAAGCCCGGATCTAATATAATTTTAAGTCAATTACATAACATTTAACTCAAACTAAGATTTATGTATTTTTCTTTTTTATAATGAGCTAGATCTACCTATATTTTTAAGTAAAATTTTGTCAAGGAGGCCGCAGCCCAGTGGAGCAAGCCTCTACCCGTGACCAAGATGTCATGTGTTTGACACCCTCCCCCTACGTGGGGCAATAAAATTCTTCTCCTCCGGTGAGGGAAAGAATTAAGGTTGCTGGCAACAAAAAAAAAGTAAAATTTGAAAATTTTGGAAAAGTAAAACTTACATTGTGTTTTGTGAAATTATTTTGACATTGGATCTAGAGACAAAGTTGACGAGGTCGACGTTTGCAACGAGATTCCGGCAGCGGCAGTTTTCCGGCGGTTGAGATTTTCCGGCGGCAGCAATTTAGAGAGAGGTTAGAGAATTTGAGTTGGGAGGATTTTGAGAGGAGAGAGATTTTTTTTTTCTAAAAATGAGGGAGGGGGTGTAAACAAAATGTAGAGTGGGTGCCCTTATAGTGGACATGTAAAAAAATCAAAGTTTTCTTTTTCAGTTTTTTAGTGGGAAAAAAGAGTTTTCAGTTAGAATGGACAAATAAAAAAGCATAAAAACGAAAAAGATTAAATTCATTTCAAGATTAGAGAATTTAGATGTTGTTGAAGTAATAGTTTAACGATCGAATATCTAATTCATAATTGAAGAAATTCGTGATAAATTCTCAGCTTCCAAAACTAAAAAAGGAATAGAATAATAACACAATGACAATTTTATTTGTTGAAACAAATGACAAAAGTAAAATGATACTCCCTCTATTCCTATTTAATTGTTATTTACATATCTTTTATCAGGTGTCAATAATTTATTCCAATTATACCATTAACATACCTTTTATTGGAAGAGTGAAAGAGAGGGAGGGAGGAAAAGATATTATTGAAATTATGGTGAAAATATTACTACTTGTTTGAGTTTTTTAATTTTTTTTATAGTGTTCTAAACATTATATATTGAGGAATGGAAGGAGTAGTTGATTTCAATGTTATCCTTATTCCAAGTGAAAATATGTTCCCCAATTTTGTTTTTTAAAATAAGTGGTTAATCAAAATTCTCCCTTTCAGAAAATTCAATCATAGTACGATTTTTGCGAGATTGACTTCATATACTTTTATATAAATTGAACAGCACATACTTGCAAATATGGACTCCTCTAAATTCATACCAAGGAGCTGAGGTCAATACACCATACAGTACTAGGATTGGGTGGTGCTGTCTTTTAAAACTGAGCGAAGACCATGAACAAAAGTCTCTGCCTGCCTCCACAACCACGACGACTTCATTTCTGTGCAAATGAATGAGAAAATGTTTGATGAATTTGCGATCAAACACCTTAAATTCAACCCCTTCTTCACAATAAACCCATCAATTCTTGTTTTGATCCTCCTTCAACTCTCTCAATCTTCTTCTTCTTCTTCCTCACACCCAACTCCACCACCAATTCCACTTCTCCCAATCCCAACTTCATCCCAAATCTCATGGCAACTCTCAGAAATGGCCCTTTTCTTCCATTTTGGTCCCAACACTTTCACTGATTCAGAATGGGGTACAGGCCATGTTAACCCATCAATATTCAATCCCACTTTACTAAATGCTACCCAATGGGTCAATGTAGCTAAAGATTCTGGCTTTTCAAGACTAATCTTAACTGCTAAGCACCATGATGGGTTTTGTCTTTGGCCTTCTGATTATACTGATTATTCAGTTAAGTCTAGTCCTTGGAAGAATGGGACTGGTGATGTTGTTGGGGAGTTAGCTGATGCTGCTAAAATTGGTGGACTTCAATTGGGACTTTATCTTTCTCCTTGGGATAGACATGAATCTACTTATGGGAAGACTCTTGATTATAATGAGTACTATATGGCTCAGATGACTGAGCTTCTTACAAAGTAAAGTTACTTCCTTTTTTTCTGAATTTTAATGTTGTTTTGTTTCTTGGTTTTTATCTAAGTTTTACTGCAAATTTCTTGATTGTAACTGTAAACCCCCATCCCAAATAGGATAAGTAAGAGAAGATTGTATGTCATAAGCCCAAGTAGTCATGTCCCCGTGGGGTATCCATTTTCGCATAACTAGGACTCTTGTCAAGTAGGTAGTTGTGGGTGCAGGCACGGGGAATGACAGTAACATCTGTTTTGTTGTAGTCGGAATCGTAACTTTCTGCTATTTGGGGTTACTTGACTTTGTTCTGTTCTGTTTTCTTCATTTTTTTGGGGGCTTGAAATTGTTTGAGGTAACTAAAGCCAGTAAAATGTGATGCTAATGAGATATGTTTTCAATTTTTGCTAGTCTGATGAAATGATGCTTTTTTTTTGGTTTGGACATCGCATTAAAATGATTGTCCACATCACATTTCAAGAACTAAATTGTTGCATTCAGGGTGTACCTTTGATCACAGCTTATCGTGCAGTGTGTGGAATATGAGACATTGAAATTTTCCAGATTGAGTTTGATTGTCATATGTAGATTGGAGAACTATAACGAGGCCTGAGCTCCTATTGTACTCATTGACAAATATATTGACATTATTTTCCTTCCTCTCCTTTTTTACTGTCATATCTTTGATTTTTAGTATTCTTGTAGATATGGTGTTATAAAGGAGATCTTTTTGGATGGAGCGAAAGGTGAAGGAGAGAAGGATATGAAGTACTTCTTTGATGATTGGTTTAGTCTCATTCATCAGCATCAGCCGGAAGCAGTCATTTTCTCAGACGCTGGACCTGATTCAAGGTGGGTGGGAGATGAAGCTGGTGCTGCTGGAAGCACTTGCTGGTCCCTTTTCAATCGGAGTGATGTTAAGATTGGCGGAACTGGTTATACTAAGTGAGTCTTTTTCTTCTCTTCTTTTATGTTGAGATCCATGATATTGACTTCGATTCTTTGAAGCCATCATATATGAGAGAGACTATCGCGTTTAAAGCATAATGTCAGGTGCCATGCAGATCATTAATGAAGACACTCCCTCTACTTACAACTATAATCATTATGTCGTCATGGCAGAAAGTAACTAATGCCAGATGCATATGGCTTTTTTTCTGGATAAGCCTAATATGCCTGTTTAGTACTGGAAATAAATAATAACATGAGCTACAGAAGGCATCTAAAAGAATGCATTTCTGAAATTTCATATATTCCATTTTGTCAAAGCCTTTGATGGATAGAGCTCCAGATTCTCATTGTAGTGTTTTTACAATAGATATTCAATGGAGGGAGACCCTTCTGGACATGACTGGGTTCCTGCAGAATGTGACGTGTCAATCCGCCCGGGATGGTTTTGGCATGCATCCCAAGTTCCAAAGTCTGCGAGAAGTCTTCTTGATTTGTACTATCAGTCAGTTGGTAGGAACTGCGTTTTGTTACTAAATGTTCCTCCAAACTCTTCAGGTCTTATATCTGATGAGGACATAGAGGTCCTTCGTGAATTCAAGGAGCTTCGGAGCTCCATATTCTCAAATAATCAAGCAAAACAAGCACATCTTTCTGCCAGTAGTGTCCGAGGGGGTTTAACTGATTCCCAGTTTGGCCCTTCAAACGTCCTTGAAGAAGGCATCTTTACTTACTGGGCTCCTGAGAAGTGTCAATCAAGCTGGATACTGTATTTAGACTTTGAAGAACCCGTAACATTTAATGTCTTGCAAGTTCAAGAGCCGATTCATATGGGGCAACGAATTATTGAGTTTCATCTTGACATTCTTAATGACAAAGGAGAATGGGAGAACGTCACAAGTGGCACGACAGTGGGATATCGGAGGCTGTTACTCTTTCCTAGAGTTGAATCCCGTCATTTGAGGCTTGTTATTGATAAGTCCCGCGCAGACCCTTTGATTTCGTTTCTTGGTATTCACATGGATCCATTTTCCTCGGCAGGACTTGCCTCTGAAAAGAGCTTCAAATCGTACTTGAGAAAAGTTGTTCAAAAGATCCACAGTGTGGCCGCTTCAATATAGTTCTTGCTTCCATTTTTTTTTGATGTATTATCCAAGTATGAAGAAGAAAATGTTGTATATTTACTTCTACTGTACAAACTGAAGTGCCAGAATGGTTCAAGTTCTTTCAGTTTTATGTAGTGTGTTATTGAATGTGAATGATGTCATTTTAACATTTTTGAAAAAAGATTCTACTACTATGAAATAGCTGTAAATAACTGCACAAACTGAAGTGCCAAAACATATGTTAGATGCTGAAAAAGGATATCTTCATTTATGAGTTATTTACGTTGCGTTTCCATAGCATTTGTAAGTGATGAGGAAGTTCAGTAAGCACAGGTTAGAATTTCCAATGAAAGAGCTAAGACTCATGGGAGGAACAAATATTTAGTATCATATACACACTGTCTATGGTTATAACTCTCTCTAACAAGAGCCGGTTTTTCATTTATATATAATACAGAATAGCTATTGGTCGTTTTGTTGTTGTGTGTAAATATAGTGGTTCCGCTGCAGCATCTAAAGCGTGAGTTGCTGCTCGAAATACTTGCTCTGCAAGAGGAAGCTTGTACTGGAATGGAACAGAGCACCAGTTTTAAGCTTATGATCTAACTTTGGCAAGACGGGCTCGTATTTCTTCTAGCTCTTCTTCATCATCCTCCTACAATCAAAAAATCGACTAAAGTTAGCTTATAAATGAAAACAACTATCATTCTAAGCAATTAATAGGTGTTTCGATTGTACCTCTTCTTCCGCGGCCTGAGCAGGTTGCTTCAACCTCTCCTTCCTGACTGCTTCAGGAAGCTGTGCAGCAGTCTCACCGGCGATTGCAGTCAAGACCTTATCAACTTCTTCTTCAATCTCTTCTTCCATGTCCTCTGAATCGAGAGCACTGTCCACGGCATCATTCACAATCTCTTCAATAACACCAGCCTTCAAGAAAATGATTGGAAATCAAGCTTCGGCAACATGTCATGAGACATTTGTTTCACAAAAACAGATGATGTAGAGACCTAAAATAGTTTTCTGAAATCTGTTTAACAATCTTACAAGGAAAATCATTCCTAGGCATTTTTTTTTCTACCATCTCTTCTGCAGCATTTGCCAAATTTATTATACCAATAAAGTCTAAAATGTGAATTGGACAAGTATTTTTTATATTAAGTTTAGCTGGCCAGATGTCGCACTATTCTTAAAAGGCGGTGAAAGAAAATGAAATGGCTTGTAAATTTGCAAAAGAATATTATGTAATGAAGAAAAGTCCTAATATAAAAATGCACTAAAGGACTAAATAGTCATGATTTTCAGTTATACCAAAGGGAAGGAGAAAAGTGCTAGATACGAGAAAAATAGTTTACACGTTGAGAGGGACAAACTTTTAACATCTTTGAGATTCCATTTGCAGGAGCCAAAGGGTAACGAGTGCAATAGGAAGCAAGGTTTCGGTAAAATGCTAATTTACCCAAGGAAACTTCACCAGAATAAGTCGAAAAAAGATGCATGGAAAAAGGTACTGGAAAATTGCAGTTAGTTGTCCATTGGACTCCCAGGATGAAACAAAGAATCCATCATCCACTTGCCAAGTAAAGTTACCTTGGTCATTTCTTTACTAAATTCTTGCATTGTTATAGCCACTTCAGGTGCCTTCATTAGATTATTGACAAGCTTCATAACATCAGCACTCTTCGACAAATGTCCCACAGTACGAGCAATGGCTGAAATGAGAAAAAATATGTTGTGACACAGATGCTAAAGCAGAGACTCTCAAGCATGATTTTATGCAGGTGGTGTTAAAGACTCTTGGGAGCAATCTATTGTTTTTGGGAATTGTATGCAGATCAAGCACAGGCTAAACAGAAATGAGGGAGCACGGCAGAGAAGGAATTCCAAACTATTTAATTGTTATTATAAAAGTAAAAAGTAAAGAAGAGATCATATATGATACCATAAATTTGGAAGGGATCTAGCAAGGCAAAACCCCCGTAAGGAAGGAAGGAATAGAGCAAAAAATAAGTTCATAGAGACTACAACTAGCTTCCGCCCGTAAGTATTCGAACTGAGTAATCGTCAAGTCATCAAAATAATCCCTTTCAAAAAGGGATAGGCAAGAGAACCACTACCGATCAGTAAAGATGACATACGATAACATATAAATACAAGTGCAAAACACAACCGTGCAGATTGAGCAGGATCATACCAACACTTTCACCAAGGTGCATCGATATTGAGTTCATTTGGGCCTTATTCTCGTAGAGACGATTAACAGTCTTTCTAGAACTCACAAGCTCTTTAGCAAGTGCCTGAGAGTAGTGTAGAAGAGTTAAAAAGTCGCAAGCAAGAAGCAATCATCATTGATCTCTCAAACAAGCTAAAAAAACTGCTTCAAATGACGTTCAGAATGTCAGAAATGAACTCAATTATAAATTACAAACTGCATATTGAGAAGATTAAACAAGCAATGAATTGAGTCAGCAAAAACTTTTCAGATAAATTGACATGTATATAAGAATTAAGAAGAAAATTTTCAGAAAATTAACAAAATATCCCAGCATCAAATTTTCTCAGAAGCGGTTGGGAGTGAAAGGAAAAAATGAGAGAATCTTTTACACATGTCGATATCCAGCAACTAATTCTATGACACCAAGGATACAGCTTTCTGAAAATTGATATTCACTTAATGTGCTCATAATCAATCTTAATGGAGCTTCTAAATTGCACTTTCACCAGACATTGACCCCTCAATAAGAGCATAAATAGAACTACAGTCTTTAATCTGAAGTAAATTTCAACATTTCTAAATTATCATAATAAAGGCAAAAAAAATCTACAATATTCATTAGTAGAAGTACTCAAATAATGCAGTTTTAGGTCTTACAAGTAAAAAATGTTGGTTTTTTAATCTATTTTAACCAAGTACCTTGGTGTGATCACATTGAAGAATTGCAATACCCAAAGATAAAGAAAAAAACTTGAAAAATATTTATAGATAAACCAAAAGTTCAACAGCTCATGAAGGCAAAAGCTTTCTTTAGGAGCGACAATGAACATATATTCTTTCTTTAGGACTATAATAACTCATTCCGGTGTCTTTCACTAAAGATCCCCTATGTCGAAAAACCACCATGAATTGAACACTATACTCTCAGATACAGTTTTCTATTCCAACACAATATTCCAGATTGAGATTTGCAATTCTCATTCTGTTTTCATCAATCATCCTAATAGACTCAGCTTACACAAGTAAACAAAATGTACTAGAATCCCACTGGACTTTCTATAGCAAAAAGGTTAGTAGCAAAAAGGTTAACAGAAAAGATCAAATATTTAAGCATGCTCTGGGTAAAAAAGTCAGTGCTTGAAACTTGGTGCAATTTCTTTAGGAGAATGCACCACCTCAAGAATGTATATTTTACAGATAAACTAGAAGTTCCAACTGCTGAAGAATGCATATTCATTTTTTAGGACTGTCATAACTCATTCCAGGTCTCTTTCGCTCAAAATCCCCCCATCCCCGTTTTCATCAATCATCCTAATAGACACAGGTTACCCAAGAAAAACAAAATGTACTAACCCCACTAGGTGATCAGCGTAATTCACTGAGTTGAATGGAAAATATCAAATATTTAAGCATACCCTACTTTAAAAAATCAGCATAAAAATCGAAACTTGGTCCAATTTCCTTAGAACCCTCTTGTGAAATGCAATAAAAACTTCCTAGATCAGGTAAAAGAACAACAACCTTAAAGTATCCATTAATGGGCTCCCATAATCAACCTTAAAATAACCCCCCAAAAAAAACTTCAACACTCACAATCTAAATAACAACAAATCAATAGTACCTTAGCAGAACCAATATCATTTCTCTTGGCAGCTTCTTTAATTGCTTTCTGAACATTCTTTTCCTCTCTTTGTATATCTAAATCAAAAAACATCACCAACAAATTAAAACCCACAAATCTCTTTCAACAATTTCAAAAATAATAAAATCAACAATCAAAAGAATAATAATAAACCCCATGGTAAAAAATTAAAAAAAAAAAAGTACCTCGGATTTGGCGGTCGATTGTACGAGACTCCTGACGAAGACGGCGCTGCCAATCTCTCAATAACTGTTGTGGATTCGGCTTTGGCTTCAAAATATTCATCACCTTCTCCATTTTTTTAAGGAACCCTTAAAAATGATGATCGAATTGGGTATTGGAGATTGTTGCGTGATTTTAAAGCCAATAAAGAAGAGGGATTTTCTGGTTCTGAATTTGATTTGTTACAATGATGGATGATGATGATGAAGGTGGGATTAATTAGAAACCCTTAAAACCTGTCCTAAACTAAACTCGAACGATTATTCCGATTGTTTTTTTTTTTCACTAAGTAAATGGTTAATCATTAGACAGATGCAAATTCGAATTAAAGTTATAAAAAGTGTCTATTCTACCATAAAATTTTGATGGAGGAATAGAAGCATGATTAATAAAACAATTTACATCATTAGATTTAATCTAAAAAATTAAATTATGAGCATGAAAATTAATTAGTCTATTAACCTAATGAATATTCCGTTTGTTTCCTATGTGAAACATTTGATTCTTTGAAGAGGAGGTTTGAAACTTTTAAGGATTCAAGGCAATTTTCAATGGATGGAACAGTCAGTGTGTGATTTTTGCAGTCCGGTTCTATGCGGAACAGATTTTTGTTCAATATATAAATAACACTTAAAAACATGTATTTTTAGCTAAAAATATGTATTTTTAGCTAAAAATACGTATTCGCGCGAACATGCATTTTCAAAATCAGAACATGTATTTTTTTTAATTTTACAGACGAAAAAAGTTCCGCACGTGAGCCGTGGTATGATTTTTGGCTTTGGCAACCTTCCATTTATTATATTTTTTTGGTTAATTTTTACCTAAAATATATTTTTTATCTTTCAAAGACACATACGACATATGCACGTGAGTTTGACTTGAGTTTGCAAATTGGAAAAATATATATGATGTTCTATATAAAAATAAAATCATATATAATTAATTTTACAACTTAAAAATATATATATAGGATCAAAATCACATATTACCCTTAATTTTTCTCATACATTAAGAAATTTATTAAGAAGAATCAATATAAGAGGTTGAATGAATTATTACCTTCTTTAAATTGACAATTCATTTCAGGTGTGTTGGGGTACTACAAATATTACAAAATCCAACATCTCAATTTTAGAAGATTATATATATATATATATATATATATATATATATATATATATAT
>JAOWBF010000034.1:6064353-6075295 GCA_028566175.1 Vinca major
GTAACTATCGCAAGCTTGTCATTGGGCAGTATCACTCAATACTTGGTAAGTCTCTCCCAAAACCTAAGAATATTTTAAAAGAAAAAAATATAGGTATCTAAGAACATATCATAAAACAATAACACTGCATTTATTATATTAATTATTTTATAGTTGCATCGGCTTCAACGATTATCTTTGTTGAAATTGTGTTTCTTTGTTATCTTTTTCATTAACTCTTATAACTTTGAATGTTTGCTTTTACTTATTGTTTCATTTTATTTGATCCCGTTAATATTATTGTTGATGTAAGTGCCCACAACTCTAAACAACTGACTTTTATTGGCTTTATATTTATGGCTGCATTCTATTATTTGAATCAAGTGTCTGCAGCCCAATAACCTTATACCTGTGGTAAAACCTTTAGGGAAGATAAATTCTACCAACATTTGAAAAGCTTGGGTTATACAGGTTGTTCATGAAAAATTCGTAAAACATTGAATCATCTAACTAAGTTAATTGGTTAGTATCGTACAAATAAAAAATTTCCTTTTGATCTTTTCAAATCTTATAATTTTTTATATAAAAATCCGATAATAACATATTCTGAGTATAAAAAATCTTATAAGTCGTTATATTTTCTTAAAATCTTAAATAATCTTTTAAAATACATTGAAATTATTTATCCATAAATAAAATTTTAAAATCCTAATTAAATACACTCGTTACAATTCTACTCGTGATTAAATTTGTGATTTTTCTTTTTCTTTTTCCTTGTAATAGGTTGGTCTGTCTCTATAGTACTTTGTCAGAAGAGCACAGAACTGGAAAAGGGAAAAAGGTAAGCTATGTCTTCTTGGCCTTTTTGGTTTGGATAATTGGTTTTTCATTTCAATAAAGCAAATGGGTTTGTGTGTTTTTCAAGTTTTGATATTTTCTTGTCCCTTTTTTTGTGTGGGTTTGAATTAATTGATTTTTTGGGGGCAAAATCAGTGTTTTTGGGTGGAAAGTACGAGTCTTTGTTGATGAGATATTTCAGGGCCATATTTTTTCCCCCCAAATTTGGGTAGTGGAGTATTTTGAATCTTTGGCTTTTTTTGTTTGGTGGGTTTTTACCTTTTTAGAGAAAAAGAAGGATATTTGAGTGTATTTTCTCTTTCTTCAAGAAAGAATCTTTAGATTACTAGTAAGAAGGGGGTGGAGATATATATTATGAAGTTTATTTGCATTTAAAGTTGTACAAGAAACCATTTTTAATCTAAATAGTCTTGAATCTTGGCAGGTATTTTATTGAAGTCAATTTGAATCTCTGAATTTCTTGGCTGTAAATAGCTTCCAATTTTTTTTTATGTTTAAAGGGGGGTGGATTATTCTTAGATCCAGGAGATTGTGATTTTCATGGTTGAGAATTGAGATTCTGAGTCTGATACTAATAGAATGGCTATTGCTGGTTTGCACAATGTTTCGGTGTTTGACTCTTCATTTCCAGAGTCAAGGCAGTGGGGTGAACAGGACAGAGCAGGCACCAGGGCATCCTCTCTCTTGCAGTTGTGGCGGGAGCTTGAGGGTGAGCACGTGGTGAATCATTCCAGTCCCAGAGCTGGAGAGAGGCCTCAGCAGCAGAGGAATGATAGTTCAAATCCAAATGTCAATGCTAATGACAATTTGGAGTTCAACGATGATCAGAATGAATGTGGAACTTATCCTCGAAGCCCTGTCAGTTTGGAGAATGAGAATGAGGACAACAGCAGTGTTATCTCAGAGCAGTCTGCTGACCTTGGAGAAGTCGAAAGGCAACGTGTGAGACAGATTTTCCGTGGATGGATGAATAATGGTGCAAAAAATCATTCGCCTAATGTCCCACGTAGGAACAACCATTCCAGGGCACAATGGCTCGGTGAAAATGAGCGTGGTAGAGTGAGAGTAATAACGGATTGGGTGCAAGTTAACTGCCAGCAAAGAGGCACCTGTCCGTCTCCAACAGATGATGGAGCTTCTGAAAATGGTTTACAAATTGATGGCTCTTTGGGGAATCTTTGTGAAATTGGTGAGAGGAGGCCTATTAGAAAATTGTGTGGCAGACAAGCTCTTCTTGATTTGCTGGAAAAAGTCCAGAGGGAAAGGAAAAAAGAACTTCTAGAATTGTTGGAGCAAAAACGTGTATCGAACTTTTCTCATCGCAATCGTATTCAGGTTAATCTTTTTTCTGTTCCCCCATTTAGTCCTTTAAACCTAATATGTTTTTGCAATCAAGTTCTGCACTGTGGAATATCTGCAAATATATTACAGAAATGATTGTTGTTCTATTACGTACTGTTACTCCTTTCTGTCATTCAGATTTCACGTGCATTAATGATGTAAAACATTTTTGCAGGCTTTACTCAGAGGCAGGTTCTTGAGAAATGGAACAGTGGCTCATGATGAAAGACCAACTTCTAGGGCAAGAAGTGAGTTAGGTTTCTTGAGGCAAAGACATGCTGTCTCCAATTTGAGGTAAGGAATTTTTAGCCAAAGTTTATCTACAAAAAATGCATTGTGTCCTTTTCCTGCTCCTTGTCATTGAAATACTTGCCTTACAATGTGCCTTATGCCTTTTACCTATTCTTACTGTACATTTATCAGTTAGCCAGTATTATGTGCATCTGTTTTCTGCTGCTTTTTTTTTCTTTCCGTGTATCACCAACTTTAATGGTTGATGGCTAGCTTTATTAATTTGTCTATTTATGTGTTTCTTTTGTACACAAGCATATCTTTCCAGTATATAAGATAGGCGATCATCCGATTGGCACGTGATTTGACTGATAATTATCAAGTGTTTCAAACTTTTAAATTTGGAATTCCCTTAAAACTAATTCGTAGAGTTTCTCACTTCAACTGTTAGTTTCGAAGGTGCCTTGTGTCAGGAGCTTGTGGAGAAAAGTTGTGAACTGGTGGTTTATACTTGGTTGGAGATCTTATGAAGATTGTTGATGAAGTTAGTAAGTTCAGGAAGCATGTACACTTACATAAAATCGCTGACTTGCATCCCGAGAATTGCCGAAGTAATATCCATTTCTTTTTTTTCTTTTTCTTTTTTTGGGTTCTCAAAACCAGGAAATTGCACATTTGAACTTAACATCAGAATGAACATTCAATAGTATAAATATAAGAGTGGTGGGCATCTTATTAAGTTCACTTTGAATGTCTGGATCTAGACACCAGATTTAAACTATGAAATGCACACATTAAAAAAAGGTTCTCATGTGTTCATGTGCATTTATTCTGAAGGTGAGTATGTAAAAAGAATTAGGAAATGAAGCTTAATGTGAACAGAATAAACGCAATCCGGACAGAATTAGGAAATGAAGCTTAATTGTTTTTTCATAATAAACACAATCCGAACAGAAAAGCTTGATCATAGGAAATGAAGTTTAATGTTCTATATATTTCCCTGAACTATTGAAAAAACAATTTGAGTACATCTACCTACTTGTACTGGAATTTGGCTTTTCAGTTTTCCACCAATACGTTTAAATTGTTCTAAGATAGTTTCTCCCTTTAGTTGAAAATTTTATATGCTGGCCCTCTATGAGATATACCCAAGAGGGAGACACAAAGAAATGGTGTTGGGGATGAGAAGAGAATTTCGTCTTTGTGGCTTAGATGAATTGGAGACATTGATGAGAGAGCAGAAACTCGTTGCTGATACTCTATCAAGAGTTGCTTATTTCAAACGTATAGAAAGAAAAGAAAAAATTTATCTTTCTAGCCGTGCTGATGGGGTTTATGTATCTTTAAAAAGGTTCTAGTGGTCCAGAATTGAGCCGAGTCTATTCAGCGTGCCGTTTTCATCTAGGGCCACGACTCCCTCTTTCTTATCTATTATGCCCTTACATGAAGCTACTATTACCTCAAGGTTACCCCCAATGAGCTTAGTTTGCATCTCGAAGACAAGCTCGTGTGATGTCAAATTGCTAGAAACCACATTTAATTGGTTGGCTGTCAATCCAAAGCAGACAGTCAACAGAGGAATTAATATATAACTTGTAGTTCTTACAATATGTTATATTTGGAGTTCCCTTATTCTCTATGTAAACTTAATTGTTTCAGTTTAGGAGATTCTACCTATTGTTTCCGATTTCTGGCTGCAATAACATGCCTCTTTTTGTTCTTTGAAACAGGGTAGAATTCCTATCCAAAGTGGATGATTCTGTTCGTGGATCACAGAACAGTTCCAATTCTGATATCTCTTCTAATGCAGACCATGATGGGCAAAGACTTGATCAATTCCAATCAGAGGATGAACAAGAGGTCCTAGATGAAGCCTATGATCTTTGTGAGCCTTCTGATGTGGAACGGGAGGGAAAGGGTTTTTCTGCAGAAGGAAACTTAGAAAGTAACTTAATTAGGGAACCAAATCAGCGTGCCTCTACTTCCCACGCAGCGAAAGACCTACTGCAAATTGTGAGCAAAGAAATAGAGCAGTTAAGCAATCTTTATTTTACCAATGGTGGAGAAGGAGATAATAGTGCCTCTGGATCATTGAAGGAGGTTGATGCTGATGAAAGAGTGCAAGAAACTTTAGCGTGTAAAGCCAGGGCAGAATGTCACCTGGAAGATGCTCATGAAGTATTTCAAGAACAAGGTGCAAGAAGTACTGAGTCGAATCTTGTCCTTGAGGTAGATGGTGGCCAAGTAGAAGATCTAGAAGTACATGCAGCTGAAGATTTAGATTGGCAAGAAACTTCAGATCATGTTGAGGAATGGCGGGAATCAGCAGATAATGAAGAAGGCGGTTGGCAGCAATTAAGCAACGTAGTGGGCGGTGAGGGGAGAGATGGTGATGAAGGAGGCCAGAGTGGAATCTGGCAAGAAGGCGGAGATAATCATTGGAATCAAGACAATCTAGATAATGATTTTGGACAAACAAGTCATTTACAAGAACCACATGACGATTGGCATGGGAATGACTTGCAAGAAGCTATTGATAGTTGGTTAGATGTGCCTTCGGGAGAGGAAGTTGGTTCAATTCGAAGGGATGAAGTATTTTATTTCCCACAAGATGATAATGTTTACAGTATGGAAATAAGGGAGCTTCTAAGCAGGTAAAGGGTCTTACTCCTTCGTAGGTTTCTATGAAGATGGATTCTAGATAAGTTTCTTCCTGTTTACCTTTTCTTTTTTGGTGATTTATATAATCCAGGAGACGCGTCTCTGGTCTTCTCCGGAGTGGTTTCCGAGCAAGCCTTGACCAGCTGATACAATCTTATGTGGAACGTCAAGGCAACGCCTCTCTAGATTGGGAGCAAGAGGGTACATCGTCACCTCCCGCATTCATCGAGCCAGACCAGGAGCAGCAGAATGGTAGTCAGGAACAGAATGATAATCAGTCAGGTGGCATTGATACAATTTCTTCATCAGCCAGGGCTTCTCACCCACTTTGGGACCAGGCATTGCCGGACGGGGATTGGTCTCTCCAAAACGCTCATAATCACTTGGGAATTGTAAGCATCCTATATTGAAATCTAGCCGGATTAATTGATTTCATTTCGAGTTATTTATTGTCCACCAATCAGTTTTGGCAATGCCTTCTTCATACTTATGCATTGGCTTGAGTTGCATACAATTTATATACTTCTACAAATCTAATGGGATTAATATTATTCCCATTCTTCGATATTAGAGATGGATGGTTAAGGCATTAAATCCATCTTTTTTTCCTTCTAAGTTTCATATGTTATGGGACCGAACCATATTGAGGTTGTATTCTCCTAGATTTGGTGACATGGGAGCATTTTTCACAGCCTTAAATTTTGTATTCCTTCTGGATTTACTCGTGCCACATGTAACCTTGTGGTTTGTGTTGAGGTCGTATTTCTTGTCAGAACACTATTTATCTATACTATTTCTCGAGTGCTGTTGATGAATTAGTTCTGAATATTTTGGAGATATGTTTTCTTTACTGAAAATGAAGGTGTAATTTCTCTTGTTTCAATCGACATGTTCCGACGCTGACAACTTCCTTTTGATAACAGGAGTGGGAGGTCATCAGTGAGCTGAGAATAGACTTGGTTAGGCTTCACCATCGTATGAACAACATGCAGAGGATGCTAGAAGCATGCATGGATATGCAACTTGAGCTACAACGCGCAGTGAGGCAAGAAGTTTCTGCGGCTTTGAATCGGCCAATTGTTTCAGAAGGTGTGTTTGAGGACACACACGACATATTATTTTGTTTTGTTCTTTTTATTTAGTCAAAATTCTTCTCCGTCTTGTGTGGTGTTCTTTCTTGAACATTTAACTGCAACGTTACGTGTATAGTTTAATTTCACCTGTTTCTGTTTTCGTTCGTATAGGAATCACAAGTATGGATTGTTAACCATTTATTTTGTAGGTTACGTTGATGCGTCTAAGGATCATGGGCCGAAAGATGAGGCCAAATGGAACTGTGTGAGAAAAGGAATTTGTTGCCTATGTAGTGAGCACAGCATAAATGCCTTACTTTACAGGTACGCGATTCTAACATCTATTCCGTTTATAACACGTATCTTAATTGACCTACATCTCAATTTGTATATTAGTTTCTCTTATCCTATAAATAAACGTCTTTTTTCCTCTTGATTTTCTCTTATTCTTTCTTCTGTTAATGCAGATGTGGGCACATGTGCACATGTACAAGCTGTGCAGAAAACTTGGTTCAAAGAAAAGAGAAGTGTCCGATGTGCCAAGCACCTATCGTTGAGGTGATTCGAGCGTATTCTACACAGTCGTAGTGGACAGAAAATAGCAAATGGAAAAGATAGACGAGAACCCATACGACCATAAAATAAAAAACACCAGAGAGGGATCCTTGTGAAAGATAGGTAAATTAATAATATACTATTCCATACGTGCAGATATATTTCTTTACAGTTTTATCTTCTTATAAACCTTTGTGTTCTCGTGATGAATGTTTACAGAGAACGGATGATTTGTAACACATCACGCACACCAAAATGCCCGATCACCTTTAGCTCAGGAATAAGTGGCCTCTCTCATTTAGGTACTTCTTACTGCAGACGTTTACGTACATTCATATGGAAGCTGATTTAGTGTTTATTTACAAGAAAGTCGCGAGTTTTTTTGTGACGACTTGAAGAATAGTTTATTTTGGATAACTGGAATGGATGGCTTGATCAAATGTAAATGCTTGTGAATGAGCTTGACTTGTGTTGTTAAGGAAAAATGGTGGTCCTTCCTATTGAAGAATTCGCGGTCATCTTCACAAAATGAATGACATTCCATTCAATACCAGAAAATCAAAGAGTTTAAAGTGTGAATTTTAAAGAAAGATCGATTTGCTGATTCTGGAAATGGTCATGAGTTTTAACTGTAAATGTTTGTAATGTGTGACTGAATTCTGAAAGGCCTTTTAACTAGACCTATATTTTGCTATATGTATTCTCGGATCAGCTCCGCCATTGGGGATGGATGATGATCTCGTCCTCATAGACGGGATCCCATCCCCGGATCAGGGGAGGGCTTATCTCCAACTGGGGGACCTTTAAAATTCTGACTTTCGGATTTCCCCTCCTTTAAAATCCCGACTTTCGGTCAGTTCTGACTAAAGAAATTAAGTTTATTGTATTGATATGTGGATCATTTTATAATATTGGATTTTTTAAAAGTTTATTACTTAATTTACCCTTTTGATCTTATAGAAATTAGTGTAAAAATATGACATCAATTGACACTATTGGAAAGCAAAGTCTAACATACTAAAACAAAATGCATGATATTTTTAATATATGTATGATACTATTTTGTTTCAAATTATTTCATACATTTTTTTTTGTATATTTAAAATTATTTGATACATTTTAAAAATTAATGTATATTCATTGTTAGTTTTCCAGTTTATTCCTAACTTATTACTCAATTAACTACTAATACTAACTTTATAGTTATCAGTTAAGGCCATTTTAGAATGTTTTCTTCATAATAAATCTTTTTTCAATCATTTTTTTGATGTGGGTAAAAAATGTGTAAATGTATCAAATCATTTGAAAAGGAAATAGTAAGTTCTACCAATATATATATGTGATCATGTGAAATATTTTTAATTAATGAGGATATATATTAGTTATGGTCAAACTAATCTAGCTAGCTGCCAGTTATGGCACTGTCATCTTGGTAAATCATATGTCGCTTACAAGGGTACTTACAGATCACTCACAAACATAACCCTTCGTTGGTAGCAGGAATTGAACACTTGACTTTTGTAAGAACGTGCCAAATTCTTACCAAATGAGCCAACTTGTGTTGGTGCTTATCAAATCCTTAGTTACTTCTTGTTGGACGAAAATCTGGATATAAAAATAAATCCTACAAGCACCTTTTTCTCATTACTTAACATTTCAGAATTGCAATAAAATATCTTCGGCTTGCTTTAACTTCTGGAAGATTAGATATCCTAAATTCAATTCCCTGCTCAAGTTGGTACACAATGTAGGGTATATGTGTTCATCGCGGGATTGCCAGTTTTCTACGGCGTTACTATACCATGAATTATTCTCATAAACTAACACAAGTTGGTTCAGTTGTTAAGGATTTGACATGTTCTTACAAAAGTCAAGGATTTGACATGTTCTAAACGCCTTATATTAAAGAATGAAGGGAGTATTTTGTTTTTTATTTAATTTTTATTACATGTCTTAAACGATGGGACCGTAAGAAATGTATACATGTAAATGACCTTACGTAATTTTTTATTTTGGTTCATGTAGCCGACCCCGATTATATTGGGATTAAGGCTTGGTTGTTGTTGTATTCTCAAACTGTACACTTTTGTTAAATCTTCTATTATCGAACCCTAAAAAGTTACCATCTTTTATTATTTCTTTGTCAAACTTACAACTTTTACTAGATTAAATTATCAAATCTATGAACCTAACTATTTCAAAAAAAAGCCTCTTGGGGCACCAAAGCACATCATGTTTTTGGTTTAAAATAATAATAAAAAACATCATGTGAATGCTTAAAAATTACTATTAAGCCTCTTGGGGCACCAAAGCCTCTTGGGACACCAATAGAAAGTACTTTTTTAAGGAGGATTAATAGTAATTTTTCAGTTTCACTCCAATATGACTTGAACTCCAATCTACCAATTAAAAATAAAACGTTTAACCGCTTGACTTACACTTTGTTGTCAATAGAAAGTACTTAGTTGTTTAGAAACATCAAAGGCAGTTGGTCTTGCTTAGAAGGCTAACAAACTAAGGCCAATCATATTCAAAATTCATAACAATTTCCTATAATTAAACTTCATGTTCAACCTCTGATGAGGACATCCATAGACCAAGCTATTCTAGTGATCCAATGATCAACATCCAAGGTCTCATGACAAGAGCTAGAAGAAAAAGGTTGAATAAAGTGTTATCAACTTTTATCCGAGAGACTTAAGTCAAAGAAGAAGCAAGGTTACATTTGGAAAATCAAGTACAAGTTCATCTCATCACATTGAAGATGGAAACTCACGGCTCAAATATACAAAGTGGCTAAGGATATTTTAGACATTTTGTACAATTAAAAGTCTAAGCCAACCAAATATGGCAAAGATGAGAGCCTAATCAGAACTTGTCCACAGAACAAATAGTTAACTAAACTACCAGAAACCTTCCCAATTTGTAGAAAAATAGGGTTTTATAAGATTATGGGTTTGAGGAATATGGGTTAGAATATTGATAGTCTCATTTAAGATTGTCCAATGCTTTTTTCCTACTAATTTAGGTGGACATTGGCAAAATAAATCATTCTAATGTGCTAAAGACATATGGGAGGCATGTTTACAAGTGCCATTGTGGCTAGAATTCGGTAAGAACTGCAAACTCATATACTCGCATCTGAATACGTTTAACAGTAATAAAATGATTGCGGATCTGAAATATTAAAAATCGGATCCGCTAAACCCGAATCCGTATATATTATTGTTTTTATCTTTGGATCAGTTCACATCCCATAATAGATTTTTATCATAATTTTATCATCATATATGAAATTATATGAATAAAAGTTATAAAATGTATCATTCTTCAGTCATTTCCTTCCATTTTTATCATAGTCGAGAACCGCTGCCACCGTTGAAACACCTCTGTTACTCGGCTAAACTGCTATGAACCGATTTAGGATTTATGGGTTTTTTTCTTTTTGCAGAAAAAAACTTCAAGATTCTGAATTGTGTAAATTTACTTAATTTATTTCTGAAAAGTATAAAATGGGCAATATTTATCCATAATGCAGCTAGTGCTGTCAAAGTGGGCCGAAGCCCGCGGACTGGCCCGCCCCGCCGTGGACTGGACCGGGTATGGACTTGGAAAATATTGATCCGCAAAAATGCGGGCTTTTTAGCCCGCGCCCGTTTAGCCCGCGGCCCGCGCGGGCCGGATCCGCGGATCGCGGGCCGCCCGCGGGCTTTTTCATTTTTTAAAGCTGAGGGGGCAAAATGTAAATATGTAAAATTATATTACTCTCTTTGTTAAACATTCTTCACTTCAGAAGGGGCCAACCCTAATACATCGCAGCTGCTGTTCTGTCTGACCTCCAAGGCTCTCCTCTCCTCCCCTGTCCGACTTCTGCTGCTCCTGTCCTGTCCGGCTTCTACTGCTGCTGTCCGTCCAACTTCCGGTGACGGCGATTAATCGCAGCAACAGGTACTCCCTTCTTGGAAAGTGATTTTCTCTATTTTTCATCAATCCCTTCTTGGAATTGAATTGGAATATTGGGTCTTTCTTCATTTTTCTTGGAATTGAATTGGAATATTGGGTCTTTCTTCCTTTTTCTTGAAATTGAATTGTAATACTATTATATTGAACTATTTGGAAGCATTTTGATATTTTTTCAGTTTCTAAGTTAGTAATAATAATAATAATATGGTAAATTTTGTACTTGAAACTTGTCTTGTCCTGGAAGATTCATTATTTCTTGTCTTGTCCCATGAAGAACTTAT
>JAOWBF010000034.1:6209909-6220423 GCA_028566175.1 Vinca major
AAATAGCATCCCGTAAATATTTAGGAACAGTAATAGCACATGTAATGATTAGAGATTAATATTTACTTTTGAAACATACGTAAAGGCATAAATAGTCATTTACTCAAAAAAACAAAAAAAAATGTCAAAGCAAAACTCTCATTCAAATAATATCTAAGGTCATAAATCAGGGGTCCAAGTGTCAATAATATCATAGTCTTTTCTCCATTGTTGTTTGTTCGACGAAGGAGAAGAGTTCAAAAACCTCCAAAAACAGAAACAGAAATCACCTAAAAACAAGTATAAAAACAATTCAAAATTTGTAAATGATGGCAAATTCAAATCTAGCAGACCCACTCTGTGAAGATAATGAAGAAGTTGAGCAGCATCCTCCTTACCACCACCCTTCTGCGCCTTCTCATGAGGTAATAATAGTTTCCATTTTCTTACTAATCATGAGAAATTCTGTCTTTGTTTCTATGGTATTATTGAATTTTGCTTCTGTTTATTGAAATTTGGTGGATTCCGATATAGATGTTCGGAGTGTTCCATTTATAGGTATGGTTAAAAGAAAGATACAACTTTCATTTCATAACATAAGTAATTTATGAAATGTAGCAAAAATTAAGGAAACATTTGTTAGTGAAAATATCAGTATTACTCTCTTAAAAATAATTAGTGGTATACAATTATTGCATTAGAGAGTAATATTCATATTTTGACTAACAAAATACCTTATTTTTTTCTTTTCTTTTTTAATTTTTGCCACATGTACTAAACGACTTATATTATGGAACAAGGGAGTAATTAACTTTAGAGAGCATAAAAAACATTATCATTGTGCAGAGAAGATTGTCAGTATGTGAATTTGCTTCTGTTTCTAGAAAACTGGTGCAAAAATTCAGGATTGTGCAGACCGAGATGTCCAGGGAAAAAAGAGTTCAGTATGTAGGTATAGAGTTAAAAGAAAGGTCATTAACTTTATCAATTCACAGATAAGATTTCCGGTATATGAATTTTCTTTTGTTTCTTGAAAATTGGTGCGAAAATTCAGGATGGTGCAGATAGAGATGTATGGCAAAAAAAAAGAGTTCAATATATAGTTATATAGTTTTTTTTCTTCTTTGATAGATAGGTATAGAGTTAGAAGGAAGGTATTTTACTTAATGAATTCTCAGAGAATGATGAGCTTTTGAATTCAAGCTTGTTAACCACATACTTATGCTTTTGACTTTATATTTTGGACAAGTTACCAACTTTTGCAAAGCACTGTTCTCCTGCATTCTTCTAAAGGATGCAAGAATGCTGGACAACTTTTTTTTTTATTATTATTTCTTGTTTATTTTTTCAATCTATTAAAAAAAAGAGTTGTTTTTCTTTTAAATTGATACCACAATGACAAAGATCACTTTCTTCTGTGCTGCAGTTGTTCGATATTTCAACTACAGTAGATCCTAGTCATATAATATCCTTGATAAGGAAACTTCTACCTGCAGAAAATGGACGTCACTCCCTTGGAAGTAAAGCGCATGATAAGCTTGCTGAAGTATTTGAATCTGAAAAGGAAGACAATATATTTGAAAATGGAGGAGCGAATTGCGTAAGGAACCAAAATGAAGCTATGGATACTACTGAAACTTTTGTTGAAGTACCGGAAGCTATGGATGATCTTCTGCACCATCAACAAAAGGATCATGATACTTCAGTTGTAGAAGCAACTTGGGAAGAGTTCGGATGTACTTTGTGGGATCTTGCAGCAAGTGAAACTCACGCTGACTTAATGGTATTTATACTCTTTATTGGTTCTTTTCATGCATGGATTATGTTTAGTTAGGTGAAATTCTGAACCTTTTGTTGCCTTCAGATTTTTTGTTCTCCTAAATGTGCTTCGGGTGACTAACATCTTTTAACTTGTGTAAAGGTGCAAAACCTCATCCTTGAAGTCCTTCAAGCTAATCTTATGGTTTCTTACCCGGCTCGTGTTAAGGTTTTCTTTTCCTCTATGTTGCTAGTAATTTAACGTTAGAAATCTTTTCCCCCCTGGTTTGGTCTATAAAAATAAAACTGAAATAGTTCGAGGCACTAAACTACTTGCTTTAAATTTTCTATTTTCAGGAGATTTGCCTTGGAATTATTGGAAATCTGGCTTGCCATGAGGTTTCACGAAAGCAGATAGCTTCTAAAAGTGAATTGAGTAATGCAATTGTGGATCACCTGTTCTTAGATGATGCTCCATGCCTTTGTGAAGTGTTCCGGTAACTAAGCTTGATACTGATTTGGTCTGAAACAATATTATCTATTAAGTGATTTCAAATGTATATTTCTTAGTTTTGCTGACTTTTACAGTTGAATAACCTCTTGTTGTTGTGAAATGTACCAACTCGAATGGCGATATACATTACTTCTTTTGAGTTTTATGAAGTCATTCGGTGCTCACGAATTAAGAGAATAGTGTGTCGTGTGTGTCACATTTTCTGGTACTAATTGACAAAAGTTGTTTAAATTTGATTTATTTCCCTTGTATTTAGCTTAGGAGCATAAACATTGTATCTGCCTGAATTGAGTCAATTTATAAATAAACAATGGCATCCCTCATAAACAAATTTTGGAACAGATACAATATAAATTTAAGAAAGGTGTAATTGAGTGGTGCAAGGAAACCAATTCTTTTTGTAATACACGCAGCGTCATTGTTTTGTTATTATAGACTGCGCATGTGATTTTTGTTGTCTTTTGATCTTTGAAACACTTATAGTTTGATGTTCTTTTTAACATTTTGCAATGAGCTTTTCTTATGGGTAATCTTCTGGTTCAGGTTGATATCTTTATGTTTTCAAGGTGGTGATGGTGCTACTTGGATAGAAACGTTGAAACCCGAGCATATTCTATCTCGCATCTTATGGATTGCTGAGAACACCTTGAATATTGCGCTTATAGAAAAGGTAACCAATTGCCGGAACCTTATTCTTTGCATATGGAATTTTGAGTCAATCTGAACTCTCATGCTCTTGTTCGGACTACAATTGTCCACAATTTGTGTTTTTGGTTTCTGTTGTTTCACTTGATTTTCGTTTGATCAGAGTGTAGGTTTACTTTTGGCCATAATTGGAGGCCAGCATGAAATAACCACTGTCCTTTTACCACCTTTAGTGAAGTTGGGTCTTCCAAGTCTTCTGATTAATCTTCTGGCTTCCGAGATGACCAAACTGACACAAGAAAGAATATCTGAAAGGTATGCATTTCCTTGTTTTCAAATCTGTACTCTCCATATATATACCCTTAAATACTTAATCCTTGTGACTTGCATATGAAGATTGCTGAAAATATCATTATGCAAATAATCAATAAATCACAAACTGAACTAAGTCCTCCTTGCATGATCATATATTAAACATTAGTCTCGACACATTCTTTCTCTTCTCCACTTTGCTTAAGTGCATTTCTATCATTGACGAGTCTATTCAGGAATATATTGCTGGCTTGATTCCGGTAATTTGGTTTAGCTCCCGCTAGTCATCTGGTGATAATTATTCTCCAATTGATAAATTGTGACAATTTGTTACAGGTATTCTGTTCTAGACATAATTCTTCAGGCAATTGAAGCTTTCTCTACTGTTGATGATTTCTCACAAGACGTCTGTTGTAATAAGGATCTCTTCAATCTCCTCGAAAACTTGATAAAACTCCCTGATAAAGCTGAGGTACGGTGCGGCTCCAAAACTTGCTTATGATAGTGTACATAAGACATACATATTATATTAGTGTGGATGCAGTTGAAAGGTCTTTTATTTTTCTAGTTTTGGACGAATATTTTGTAAGTTTCATTTGGGAATAGAAAAAAGAAAGGGAAAAATAAGCTCTTCTCCAAAGACTGCTCTTTTAGGTTGTGGTATACAGTCTTGAGCTGTTATATGGATTTTTTTAATTCTTTTTTTGGGCGGGGCAGGGGGTGTTTGCATGTCGAAACTGTGCACTTGTCCTTTCCTTATTTTCACCTACTATATTCTGGTAAAAATTATTGAAATCCTGAAGAATACTGTGCTTATTGGAGTCCGCCTTTGAGGGTCAGGTACAAATGTGTCTCACTTGAAAGAAGTGTGGGAACCAAAGTAAAAAATGTTGGTCTGAACGTGGTAACCAAATGCATCGCAAAGATATCACATGCTCACACGGCATAAAATGGCCATATTGATATCCTTCTGCTGTGTTGCAGATTGCCAGCTCTTGTGTAACTGCTGCAGTTTTGGTAGCCAATATTCTAACTGAATCATCTAATCTAGTTTCAGAAATATCACAAGGTAAATGGTTTCGAGGTTTGTTTCTGTAACCGGATAACTTTCTTATTTTTGGGGCTTGTTATGACAATTTTTCTCAAGAATATATATCACCGCTTTTCTTTTAATTTGCTCTTCAGATAGCTGTTTTGTTGAAGGTCTCTTCAGTATATTCCCTCTTGCTTCTGATGATACCGAAGCAAAAAGTGCACTTTGGAGCATTATCGCAAGACTACTATTTTCCGTTGAAAAATCTGAAATTAGCACATTCACAACTTTGCAGCAGTACGTCTCAGTTCTCGTAAGCAACAGAGATGTAATTGAAGATGAACTTTTAGACCACCAATTTGAAGATTCTGATGAGGAAAGGAAGAGCACAACTAGAACTATCGGAGTATCCTTCTGAACAAGCCTTTACAACTAAAGAATTACTAACCTATGAATGTCTTCTTATTCATTCTACTTTTAGGCATATTTAAGGTTTTCTGTTTTTTCTATTTGTTCTCCTTAACTTAATCGATAGGTGAAATCCATTTTCAGCATTCTAAGCCATTGGAATCTCTTGAAGCAGCAACAGATGGAAGCGGCTTCTTCGCCGGAATACAATGTAGATGATGAAGATTTTGATAAATTGTTGGATTGCTGTGGTAAATTTATTAAATGATAGCTTCATGTTTTTTATGTGGAAGTCACTGGGACCCTTAGTTATGGTTAAGACTGTATTAGGATTGCTTTTTGCTTTTTGATAAAAAAAAAAATTGTTATCCTTTCACAGTTAGGAAGATACTTCCCAATTTCGCTTTTATTCTTGGAAAATAATTTAATGTAGGCTAATTTAGACTCTCTTTACCTAGGTTACTAGCTATAGAATACCTTATAAGGAATTCTTGTATTGAGGTGGTCGTTCAACCTAATTTATTTTTTATTTTTTATTTTTTATTTTTTATTTTCAGGGAAGTCTGATTATGTATGGTTTTTTCTTGCGTCGTTAAGTATAACAATCGTGTTATGTGTGATAGTTAGAATTACAAGCGAATGCTTGAAAATTCCCCTGGCAATTTCAGTGAGTATCATTACCATCATTCAAATGTTACACATTTATATTTTTATTTATGTAGCGTATATTTATAGATATGCGTTGTATAATGTCAGGAAAGACAGAAATAAAAGAAATATCTGGGTAAGAGAGGGTTCGAACTTGGACTGTTCAATAAGCTTTTTAAAAGACTTCGCGGGTCAAGACCCGGATTGGCATCGCTGGAGCTCCAAGTCGACTGATGCCTATAAATAGGAGTTAGTTTGGATTATTTGGGTATTGAGTTTTAGTTTGAATATCAGTTAGATATTTCCCTCTCATCTTTACCCCCAATTTCTGTAAGAACCCTAAGTCAGATTGATCGATTCTTAGATCAATTGAAGCTTAATTCCTCTTTACCTCTTCATTTCTGTTCTTGTGATTGTGTTAATAAAAGAATTTCTTTGGAAAATTTGTTGACACAACAAATTGGTATCAGAGCTGTCCTTCCTTGGAAAGCAATGGTGTTAACTCGGAATCAGACTGGAGAATCGCAACCGGCGGTAGCAGCAGCGATCTTACCTACACCAGCGATGGGTGACTTCATCATTCCGGCGGATCAGCAGTCGTATAGGTTGATTAACCTTGAGAGTTCAATGATTCAAATGAATTCTCAATTCGATGAGCTTCGAGGTATGGTTACGACTCTGAGTAACGATATTGCTGAGAATAAAAAGGAAAATGATGAGAACAAAAAGGAAAATGCCAGTGTTTTAGGACAAATTATGGAACAACTATCTAAAATGAACCAAAACACTACTGAGAAGGAAGTTTTGGGTGAAACTAGTAAGAGTAAGGAATTAACTCCTGTAACTAGGCATCTTAGGACTGATTACAGGGCTGGTATGTTACCAGAACACAATCTGGATGCTAGAAGGATTCCAGAGCCTAGATTTGGCCATAATTTGGTTGACAGAACTGTCATCAAGCTTCCTAAACTTGATTTTCCCAAGTTTGAAGGCTCTAATCCCAGGGAATGGGTGATTCAGGCTGAGTATTATTTTAAAATACACAGCATACCTGACAACCTTAAGATAGATGTTGCTATGACATATTTTAGGGGAGAATCTTGTTTGTGGGGACATAGTCATGTCTTAGAGTTTGGCTCACATAACTAGCAAGGTTTTGTGAAGGCTATATATACCAGATTTGATGCTAAGTCAATATCTGGTATTGTTGGTGACTTCTCCAAGCTTAAACAGTCTAGAGATGTTCAAAGCTACATGAAGAGGTTTGAGGCTTTGAAAGCTGTCTTTGTAACAACAGGAGCTAATGTATCTCCTGATTATTACATTGATCTCTTTTTGAGTGGATTGAAGGATGAGATCAAAGGACAGGTGTGTATGCATAGACCTGCATCCTTATTGGAAGCCTTTAGGTTAGCTGTAGAACTGGAGCAACACTTGTTGTGTACTTCCAAGTCTAGCAAACCTCAGTACATTGGTTCCTCTGTGAGGTCTGGTTCAGGAGTTTCACAAACCTCTGTGAATCTTCCAAAAACTACCTCTACTCAGTCCTCAAACTTCAATGCTATTTCCAAATAACCAATCAAGTTCAAGAAATGAAGAACTGCAAAAGGAGGATAGAGCACAATCTGTGTTTTAAATGTGGGGAAAAATATTCACCACAACACAAGTGTGCCTTGGCTTAGGTGAATATGTTATATCTATGTGATGATGTGGAGGAAGAGGATGAAGTAGAACAATTGCAATATATGCAGTCAACACATGGTAAGGATCAAGTCTACCTAGGAGAAGATGTAGCTGAAATGGCACAACTGTCAGTTAATGCCTTGAGTGGCATTACTGGTGGAGGAGTGTTCAGAATTCCAGGCAAAATAGCAAAGAATCACAGGATTTCAATCCTCATTGATCCTGGAAGCACTCACAGCTTCATAGATCCAAAGTTGGTTAAACAACTTGGGCTAGAAGTTGAAAATACCAGGCCTTTGCTCATTGTTCTAGGCAATGGGGAGAAAATGTGGTATGGAAAGGTGTGCAATGGTGTGAAATGGAAGATTAAGGAGATGGAATTTGTTCAGAACCTTTATGTTCTGACCTTGAGAGGTAGTGATTTTATACTTGGGGGTGATTGGCTAGCTAGACATAGTCCAATTCAATTGGACTACAAGGAGCAGTCAGTCAAATTTATGAAGGATGGCAAGGCAGTGACTGTGGAAAGTAGCCCTGAGATGGGAGAAATTAAGGCTATTTCTGTTGAAGCTTTACCAAAATGTCTTAAGGAAGCTGCAGAAGTTTGGGTTGGATATCTATTTGCAATACATGGAGAGGTTGAATTAGGCAGTTGTTGTGCAATCCAAGAAGGTAGTGTGGCTGAACTGGGGCTGCCACAGGATATTTAGAAAATTCTTGATGACTTTTCTGATGTGTTTGCCATTCCTAAAGGTCTACCACCTAACAGGAATCATGAACACCAAATCCTCTTGAAGGAAGAAGCTTAGCCTGTCAAATTCCTATAGGGTACCTCACTTTCAGAAGGCTGAGGTTGAACTACAAGTGAAAACTATGTTGCAAGATGGCATCATTCAAGATAGCAACAGTCATTTCTCTTCTCCAATCATCTTGGTAAAGAAGAATGATGGCTCATGGAGATTCTGTGTTGACTACAGACATCTCAACACACTCACAATCAAAGACATGTTTCCCATTCCTTTGGTGGATGACTTGATTGATGAGCTGTATGGTGCCAAGTACTTTTCTAAGATAGATCTTAGATCAGGGTACTGCCAGATAAGGATGAAAGAGGAAGACATTCCTAAAACTGCATTCTGCACTCATTTTGGCCACTTTAAATTCAAAGTGATGCCATTTGGTCTTACTAATGCCCCAGCAACCTTCTAGTCACTTATGAACCTCATTTTTGGTCCATATTTGAGGAAGTTTGTGCTAGTGTTCTTTGATGATATTCTCATTTACAGTCAAGATTTGACTGCTCATGTGGAACATCTAAAAGTGGTATTGGGACTGCTGAGAGAACATCAACTCTATGCCAAGATGAGCAAGTGTTCTTTTGCTCAAGAAGAAGTTGAGTATTTGGGTCACTTAATTTCTGGAATGGGAGTTAAAGCAGACCCTCAAAAGATTCAAAGCATGAAGAACTGGCCAAGGCCTTCTTCTGTCAAGCAACACAGGGGTTTCTTGGGTTTGACAGGTTATTATAGAAGGTTCATTAAGGACTATGGAGTTATGAGCAAACCTATGACTTCACTGCTGAAGAAGGGAAGCTTTGAATGGAATGAAGAGGCTGAGAGAGCTTTCAATTGCCCAAAGCCACCATGTCACAGCCTCCTGTCTTGGCTCTTCATGATTTCACTAAACAGTTCATTATTGAATATGATGCCAGTGAATCAGGGATAGGGGCAGTGTTAATGTAGGAGAGTAGACCTCTTTCATACTTCAGCGAGGCTTTAGGGCCAAGAAGCCAAGGAATGTCCACATATGAGAATGAGTTGATGGCATTATCAACTGCCATCCTCAAATAGAAACATTACTTGGAGGGACATGTCTTTGTCATAAGAACTGACCACTATAGTCTGAAGTATTTGATTGAGCAAAAAGCTAGCACAACTGCTCAACAAAAATGGATTTCAAAGTTAATGGGATTTGACTTTGTAATTCAGTTTAAGAAAGGGGTTGAGAATAGGGTGGCAGATGCATTGTCAAGGCAATTTGAGTGCAATGCCATTACTATTGTGGTACCTGCTTGGGTGGAGGATGTTCAAGGAAGTTATGAAGGGGGTGTGGATACTCAAAAACTTTTGGCTTCCTTGCTGTTGGGGGAAGAGGTGGAAGATTATACATTGGAGAAGGGTGTAATCGGGTTTAAAGGGAGGATAGTTGTGGGAAGTAGTGGCAATATCAGGGAAGAATTGATTGACAAAGTCCATTCTTCTGCTGTAGGGGGCACTCAGGAATCCTTACTAGTTATCAAAGACTGAAAAGAGTCTTCTATTGGCCTAAGATGTAAGAGCAAATCCAGAACATAATTAAGCAATCTGAAGTTTGTCAAAGGCACAAACATGACAATGTGCCTTATCCTGGATTATTGCAGCCATTGGAAGTTCCTGATAGACCATTTTCTCATCTAAGCATGGACTTCATTGAAGGATTGCCTAGATCAGATGGAAGAGATACTATTATGGTGGTAGTGGACAGGTTCACCAAGTTTAGCTATTTCATTGGACTGTCACATCCATTCACTGCTAAGAAGGTGGCAGAGGAATTCTTAGAAAAAGTATACAAGCTTCATGGTCTTCCAATATGCATAGTGAGTGACAGAGACAAAGTCTTCACTAGCCATTTCTGGAAGGAGCTATTTGCTACTATTGGAGTTAAGCTCCACCTCAGCACAACTTATCACCCTCAATCTGATGGCCAAACAGAGAGGGTGAACCAATGCTTGGAGATGTACTTGAGATGTTTTACATCTCATAGACCTCAACAGTGGTTGAAGTTTCTTTCTATTGCAGCTTGGTGGTACAATACAAGCTACCATTCAACCATTAAAAGTTCCCCATTTGAGGCTTTGTTTGGGTTCAAACCCCAAGGATTTGGATAGGACATTTTAATGGAGAATGTAAAACATGCAGAGGTATCCAGGATGTTGGATGAAAGACAGAAGCTGAATGTCTACCTTAAAGACCAGCTCAGTGTTGCAGCAAATAGGATGCAACAACAGGAAAATAAACACAGAACTGAAAGGGTATTTGAGATTGGGAACTGGGTATATGTTAAACTACAGCCTTATAGACAGCATTCTGTGGCCTTAAGAAGAAACCAAAAGCTGTCTCCAAGGTATTTTGGACCATTTGAAGTTGTGAGGAAAAGGGGAAATGTTGCTTATGAATTAGCTTTGCCAGATGGGGCTAAAATTCATCCAACATTCCATGTTAGTCAACTTAAGCTCAAGGTGGGGAATGACATTGTAGTTCAGAAGAACTTGCCTCAAGTAAATGAAGAAGGGCAAATGATGGTTGAACCAAAAAATCTTCTTGACAGAAGACTGGTTAATAAGAAGAATAAACCAGTGGTTGAATGGTTGATTTCTTGGAGTAATCTGCCCATTGAAGATGCTACATGGGAGGATGCTAATGAATTCTTAAAGAAGTGGCCAACTTTTTCTTGGTCAGCTTGAGGACAAGCTTCCATTTGAGAATGGGGCAATGT
>JAOWBF010000034.1:6265103-6277322 GCA_028566175.1 Vinca major
CCCGGGCTAGTCGCTACTCAACTGCAATTATGAATAAAAGGAAGTGTTTGTGGTTCAAAGATGATAGGGAACAGTCTAGACTGATTTTGAGATAATTACATGATAGACGATAGACGAATTAAACATTGATAGTTATATCAGTGGAACTGGGGTTTTCCCGGAAATATATGCATTATTGTGGTATTATCATGTGCTGAAGTTCTTATGTAAAATCTTGGTTTTGGATCTACATTGAAACCATGTCCGGTTTGCGATAGGGAAGGGATAAATATTGGAGGGAGGGTTGGAAATAGTAGCAACTATTTATGTTGGGTCTATTTGCCTCATTTGGTTGGTAATGAAATGTGAATGGAAGCTGAAAATTCAAAACTCAAAATATTCTTTAAAATGAGTATCGTCAACTTCAGAAACCCTCCAACCTAAAAGGAGAGGCATGTGTAATGTGCAAGGATAGCATACACTTTTCATATCTTCTGTTATGAAACAAGGAAAAGGGAGACAAATAGACATAATTTCTTTTTCCCTCACACATTCCAATCAACTTTTCACCTTCAATAAATCTAATCCTATAACATTCCCAGTGTCGTTAAGGCGATCAAATTCCAATAGATTCGAAGATTCCCAAATAGCATTCTCATCACACTAAGCGATGCTTGCTTTTTTCAGTTTGGAGTGAAAAACTACACCCAAACTCTAGTCCAAATATAGCCTTATATAAGCATCCTCCAAAACATAAATTAGAAAAGAACCAAATGAAAGAAAGCTATGTTTAATCATTCGAGATCCTTGAATCTTCCTGCTAGACTCCACTTTTAGTTACAAATGGATGCTACTGGAATTCGTGCTGGCAATCAGAATTCTTTATGGATGGGTAAAATGATATCCCATAATGCATTTGAAAGTTGTAGAGCCCAAGCAGAGAGAAGGCTAGTTCTCTCTACTTGGTGTCTTTTGTTGTTAGGCTAAGATGGAAGTGTAGATTTCTTAACTAATCAGATAATAAGTTTATTATGTTATTGCAAGACTTGGCATAGATCTAAATGCTGGTGTTTTCTCATGAATACTGAAAATTATTTTAGAATCCTAATATAGGCTTTGTTTGGGGTGCCTCAGATAGTCAGATTTTATCTTTTGGACCTGGAAGATCAAGAGCATTGTTAGTGTTTTTTTAATATATAGAAAGCCTTCTTTGAGAAGCTAGTTTATTATACCAACATTTTCTTCAGCTATAGGCCTATGGCCTTTACTTTTTGCTTCAGTATTTCAGTTATTTATATGCTGATTAATTTGAGGTGTTTTATCATGGAAGAGACGAGTTTTACTTCGACAAGTGTATAATAAGTTGAATTCTAGTTGGTGATTATTATTGTTTTTAAAATTTTGGTATAGGGTTTGTCTCATTATGAGAAGAAGAAATATGTTTGGAAAATGCTTTACATATTCATGCTTGGTTATGACGTCGATTTTGGTCACATGGAAGCAGTCTCATTAATATCTGCTCCGAAGTACCCTGAAAAGCAGGTATTTACATTACTTCATATGTTTTTATCACTTTTGTATTATTTCCATAATATTCTATAGGTTTCCCCCCCTCCAAACAATAGTTTTACTTGGAACACTATGTCTGTTGAACATATTTGCATTTTATTTAATGATGGGCTTTTGTCCAAAACAAGGCAGCATGTCATTGGCAATTTTATTATGATTTGTCATGATTGAAGAACTCAAACTTTTTCTGTATTGGTTTGAGCTTTACAAATATATGATTATGCTAAATGCAAAATCCATATCCCTCATATTTGCTGGGTTGGTTCTGTCTGATGACATTACCTGTTATTTTGGTTAGTTAAAGCTACTGTTATTATTTTGGTTCTGTCTGCCTTTGCATCTTTGTGGTGGTACTTGCTCAGGAAAAGCATAAAGCAGCAGCATCCTTTCCATACTAGCTTTGTAATGCTGGAACTGTCAGTGAATTGTATAGGAGTACTAAAGAGAGGTTTTTAGGAGATTGAACCAAGATTTAGAAGTTTTAGATGATTTGCAGCTTTATTGTTCTCAAAGCGGTTCATAGTCTTGAGCTCTATCCCTTGCTTGCTTGTTGGAACTTCTGCAGAAAATAAATGGTGCAAGTTTTTCATATTTGGCTAATGCCAGACGATGTGTTAAAATAATGTCAAGACTTCTACTGCATTTCTTCATTTTCCCTGTTGCTTGTATAATGTGTTGTACTGCATGTACTGCACAACGGCAACTGTACTTACTGCGAATCTTTGTAGTTTTAATTTATGCAGAAATTCTGTCAAAAATAAGATATGCAGAAATTCTGTCAAAAATAAGATTGGTTAAACTAACTCTACTTGATTTCTAATTGCAGGTTGGGTACATTGTGACCTCATGCTTACTCAATGAGAATCACGACTTTTTGAGATTAGCAATTAATACTGTGCGCAATGATATCATTGGGCGCAATGAGACATTTCAATGCCTAGCATTGACTTTGGTATGGTTATTTAATCCTCTGACTTGCATAAAATTTATTGTTTAGTATTCCAGTGTCTTCATTAACTTGGATGGTTACAAATCCCTTTTCTACATTTATGCAGGTTGGAAATATTGGTGGCCGGGAATTTGCTGAATCACTAGCACCTGATGTCCAAAAGTTACTTGTAAGAGAACATTTTAATCTAGCATTTGATTGATATAATTTACTTGAAAAGGCTACTTACAGTTTTCTTTTTCTCAGATTTCCAGTAGTTGTCGGCCTCTTGTGAGAAAGAAGGCTGCACTATGCCTCTTACGCCTCTTCAGGAAGAATCCCGATGTTGTCAATGTTGATGGCTGGTAACAAATGATATTATTTATAGACATATTTAGGGACTGCCTGAGCCCGTGCTTATATTAATTGGATATTGTTTTATGTTACAGGTCAGATCGAATGGCACAACTGTTAGATGAACGGGATTTGGGTGTCTTGACATCTTCTATGAGCCTCCTAGTCGCTTTAGTGGCAAATAACCATGAAGCATATTGGAGTTGCCTCCCAAAGTGTGTTAAAACACTGGAAAGGCTTGCAAGGAACCAAGATGTTCCTCAAGAATACACTTATTATGGTATCCCGTCTCCGTGGCTTCAGGTATGCTTGATCTTTCTCCTGTTAGAGAAGTACCTGGTGCAGATGTTTTGAATAGTTGACCAAGATTAATTTGATTCTCAAAAAGAAAATTCTGATTTGTGACATAACCCTTGAATCTCTATGTCACTGCCTGAGTGCTGTTCGCGGTGCAGCAACTCCATCAATGATGCCTTATAAAATGCTTAAATTCTTACAAAGTAGTTTAATTTACATTCAGTCCTAACATTTGGTAAATTTTGAAACTGTTAGGACTTAGGAGCGTTGTCATTGAATGAGATTCATTGTTATACCATACATTTGCATTTACGTTCAGCTGTCATATCCATAACAATAATTCTATCATATTGGAGTATGTTTACTGGAGCATGGAACTGTAGCCGATTAAGACTGAATGTTGCATAAGTGGACAATTCAAATTATATCCTAAGAATGTGGCTGAATGAAAAGTAAAAAGGTTTTTTTTGGTTGAAAAAAGAAAAGTGTTTGCATTATAGTATATCTCAACATGTAAGAAATTGTCTTCACAACGACGCAAATTTCTTCCTGTTATTAAAGTTATCTGCATGTGTTTATCAAAAAGAGGACAGGTGCCTGGAAAATAATTTGTCCCCTCCAAATTTATGTTCTTTATAGTTTTTACTGTATGCAAAGCTCTATATCTTTTGATTTATGTATCAGACTTCATTTTTTACTATTATGCAATTCAGGTTAAGACTATGAGAGCTCTTCAGTACTTCCCAACCATTGAAGATCCAAACACCAGGAGATCATTGTTTGAGGTCTTGTCTACTACTTAGTCATGTAATTTTATAACTTTTCTTCCTTGTACTTTTGCTTGTTACTGGATCTTATATTTGTAACCAATCTGTTTCGTTTAATTAGGTTCTACAACGGATACTAATGGGAACAGATGTTGTGAAAAACGTTAACAAGAACAATGCATCACATGCTGTTCTCTTTGAAGCCCTCGCCCTTGTAAGTCAGAATCTTAGTTGTGATGTGCACAGAAGTTTGTTCTTTACAATACATCATAACAGCTGAGTTCCAACACAATATAATTGAACACCAAATGGCTTCCAGCTTGCTCCAAAGTTCTGTGCTGTAATATCACTAGTAAGAGATAGTTTGGATTCTTCACCTTGCATATAGGTCATTTTGGCCTTTTTGTATCAATGGCAATTGCAACCTTAAGTATGAAAGCTATTGCTGAATGATAAGACTGTAAATGATTCTTTATATCAATATTCACTCTGCTACTGAGGCTTGGATGATGTTGCATCATAGTACTTCTATCAAATTTTGAATCAGCAAGCAAACTGTAGAACAAACCTTTAGTTTGATGTAATCTTATCTGGTAACGATCTAGCACAACTGGGGTTTAAGCTTGTAATCACGAGTTGTATCATGATTTCTTCTCACTCTTAGGCTTGTTTTACAAACTACTCCCCGTCCCATATTGAATATCCCTTTTATATTTTCCTGAAATGAGCATCACTAGAAGAAACATGTTTTCAATCTATTCTTCATCCACTAACCTCTCCAGCTAAAAGGAAAGGAGGGATTAGTAGTAGAGTCTACATGAGTCCCAGCATAATATTGAGGGTAAAATGATAATATATAGATGATCAAAAGCTATTCTAGATTTTTGTGCCAAGTCAAACTTTGGACATTGAATTAGCAAAGAAGTGGGGGCTTGATTATTTTCTTGCCGTACTGGATACTCCTCTTTGTGCTTTTGTAATGTTTTTCCATTTCTTTTCTGCCGATAGAATGCTACTTAAATTATCCGCCTCCCTTCTCTCTGTCTCAACCACACACTGTGCACGACCTTCCAGGTACATTACCTACATTCACCTCCACACACGAGCACAGAAACAACCAGTGATATGTATTTCTCCTCATCAAGGCATATTATTAGAACCTAATGATTGCCTTCCAGGTCATGCATCTTGATGCTGAAAAAGAAATGATGTCTCAATGTGTTGCATTGCTTGGAAAATTTATTGCCGTGCGGGAACCAAATATCCGATATCTTGGATTGGTAAGTTCTCCGTAATACTGCAAATTGCATCTCTTTTCCCCCTTTGTGTCTAATCTCTGATGTTCCACCTTTCATCCTTTCTTTTATAGCCCTGTACTTAAATAAACTGAAGCAACTTTTGCTTCCAAGCCTGCAAACATTTACTCAAATTGCCAGCTTTTCTGAAAATTTTATGTGGTTTGCTCATATGGTTAGTATGCTTTGTCTTTTATTGCAGGAAAATATGACTCGAATGTTAATGGTCACAGATGTGCAAGACATAATCAAAAGACATCAAGCCCAGATCGTTACATCACTGAAGGATCCTGATATCAGGTAAAATTTAGTGTCTAGTAGTGTTTTTATTGGGGCATAATTCCCATAATACGAATACGTCTTCGGTCTTGAAACAATCAGGCGCAATTATTACGTATACAATAAGGATCAAACTTCCATTTTCATTAATTTTTATGCATTTTGTTTTTTAGTATGTTAAATCATCTTAAAACTTCAGGAGCTAATCAGAAAAGTTAAAATTACTTCAGTAGCTTAGTTATTCTCTTGTAACATGTCCAGCCAATTTTATGTCCATTTTACTAAAATGAACAATTAATTGCCAAAATCTCCACCACTAACCTCAATTAAAATAAAAACATGGATGTGGAACAACTGCTAAACATGGATCCTATAACAATTCATTAGGATAATGTAGTAAAATATAAATGGTAAAATCTCTTTGATTATTGCAAATGCATACATTTAAGGTCGAGCAGAACAATTGTAAGTTGGTCAGCAAGTTTCTTTTTCTTCCCATCATAACCTTGTTCTCACCTGGGTTACTTAATTCTAGCAATGCAAGTTCATTTTGTTTTTTTCCATTTTCTGACAATGATTGCTATCAACAGTATCCGCAGACGAGCTCTTGATTTGCTGTATGGCATGTGTGATGTTTCTAACGCAAAGGATATAGTCGAAGAATTATTACAGGTACATAAATACAGAATCAGCATGGCCTCTTTTCTATTAAATGCTTCAGGAATCAATATTTAACATCTTTCCAGTAAAATCAAACTCTACAGAAGTGAAGAAGAGAATAATTAACTATCATTTGTCGTTTCAGTATCTCAGTAGTGCTGACTTTGCAATGCGAGAAGAGCTGTCTCTAAAAATTGCAATTCTCTCGGAGAAGTTTGCCCCCGATCTATCATGGTATGAAATTCTAGATGATCAAGTTTACTGATAGGAATTGTAGTTGGTAGAGTTCATACTGGTTTCTCTGCTTGTTAAACCCTATAGCCGGGGAATACACGAATCTACTGTCGCTTGTAAATAATCAAGCAGCTACAGAAATTGGAAATAATAATACTACGACTTTACTTGTGTACGTGCTCGTAATAGCAATTTTCGAATAATCTGCTGCTTATTTTTACTGTTGTTGTTAACTATTTTCTGCAATGTAAATTGTTGCGAGTACTTAAGATTTAAGAAGAGTATATATTAACCTTCTAGCCTTTTCAACTAATAAATATAAACTTTCATAACTTGGTACTTAGTGTTTGAAATCATTTTGTGAGTAAAATTCCAAATCACTGATAGAAATTTAATTTGTGCATCATAACAAATCGGACAGACTTGTAGAAATTTAATTTGTGCATCATAACAAACCGGACAGAATTTTATCACATATGCTGGGTGATCTCTACATGACTTGTAGAGATTCAGACAGAACTCTGTGCCTAAGCAAACCTATCACGATATAGTCAGGAGTTTGGCTGCATTTTGTTGATGGGTTTCAAGACTCAATGACTTAGAAAGGTTGCCTAGAGCACCTGACTAAGCATCCTATTCTTTATTTAATCAAAATCATTCCTGAAACAAGAAATGAATAAAAGTTGGAGTAGCAACTGTAGGAGCCTCATAGGTGAAGGCAAGATTTGCACGTTGCTGAAACCCATCAGAAACAAATTGACGGTACTTTCAATATGAATGAGCATGTTTTATTATTACTCAGGTTTTAAAAATCTTATTTTGCTTGTTAGTTCCTCTGGTTTTGTAATTTGTTCAGGTTGATAAACCAAAGAAAATTTTAAAATTAGTGAAAACAAATTGGGCGAGCAGCGGATTCACATTAATGAAGTTGGTCACCTGATCCAAACAAAATGTTTTATATCCTCTAATTTAACCACACGGTTCTATTACTGTTTTGTTGTTGATTTACGTAACCTTTTCTTCTAACAAATAATCAGAAAAATGTAATGCAAATTTTTGGTGTACACATAACAGAATAAGAATTTCATCACCTAATATTCTGCAGGTATGTGGACGTGATCCTCCAGTTGATTGATAAGGCGGGGGAATTTGTCAGTGATGACATTTGGTTTCGCGTTGTGCAATTTGTTACAAACAATGAGGACCTGCAGGTTGATGGACTTGCCCCCATGTTTTCACGTAGTTAGCATCTTCATGTAAAACTCCTAACTGTATTATTCATCTTTTATTTACGTCCATTGGCAGCCTTATGCAGCATTAAAAGCTAGAGAGTATCTTGATAAGCCTGCAATTCATGAAACAATGGTGAAGGTGCGTTTATTTTGCCTGCAATTTGACAAATGTGGAAATTAATATCATGATATATTTTGTATCGTGTGAGTCAACCTAAAGGAAAAGAAAAGTTACAAAATCATCCATTGCGTGTACGTGTACATGGACATGCTATTACGGTCTTCGTTCTTTTCTCAGTGCATTCGTTGGATTTATTTATATGTTGATATATTATCAATCCCTACATGCTTTTATATGTAAAAGAGTGAGAAAAGCCAGGTGTTAACAAAGATTCCTCAGATTGACTACTCTTTAGACATAACATTTGAGTTGTAAACCACTTTATAGGTATATCAACTTTGTTGCAGCACTTGAAAAGAGTACTTGAAGGATTTCTAGCTGTAGAAGTTTGATTCAGTTTTGGAAAGTTACCATTTTAAACATTTATTGCATTGAATGTTAATGTGTCTAACTAACCCTATTAACTCGAGAATAATACAGTTGATGCAATTTTGAAATCGTCTTGTGAAATAGGTAAGTGCATATTTACTTGGAGAATACAGTCATCTTCTGGCCCGACAACCTGGGTGTAGTCCAAAGGAAATCTTCCACATCATCCACGAGAAGCTTCCTACTGTTTCGTAAGGACAGAAGTCTTTCTTTTTCATCTCATCTCAAGTTTCATAATAGGGTATCCCCTCTAACGCGAAGAAATGCATTCAGGACTTCAACAATTCCTATTCTTCTTTCAACTTATGCTAAGATTTTGATGCACACTCAACCACCAGACCCGGAGCTACAACCTCAGATTTGGGCTATATTCAACAAGTGAGATTGTTTTCTTCCGGTCTTTTCTACTATAAATATCATTCTATACTTCATAAAATGATTAGAAATCAAAATTTCTCTTCCTTTCAGGTACGGAAGTTGTATTGAGGTTGAAATACAACAGAGAGCTGTTGAATACTTAGAACTGAGTAGGAAAGGTGCAGCTTTGGTGGATATATTAGCTGAAATGCCAAAATTTCCTGAGCGGCAGGTTCGGACACAAAATTTGCCTTTTCCTTCCCCCCTATTTGATATGGTTTCTAAATCCAATTGGGTCATTTGGCTCCATTTCCAAGACTTGGCATTTGTTAGACTGTCATTATTTTGCAGATTTTGTTCTGACAAAAAATGTGATTACATTTTATATATTTTTTTTAATAGTCCGCATTGATTAAGAAAGCTGAAACTTCTGAGACCGATACTGCGGAGCAAAGTGCAATCAAGCTGCGTGCTCAGCAGCAGACATCTAATGCTTTGGTGGTGACTGACCAGCGTCCTTCCAATGGAACATCACCTGCACCTGCTAGCCAGCTGGGTCTTGTTAAGGTGCCTAGCATAAGTAATGTGGTGAGATAAATCTCCATGAAATTCAGTAAATTAACAAGTTATTGTTTTGGATTCGATTAAATTCTTAATTGTCATATTTATGTTACAGGATCATAATCCTGCTGACCGAGGACTGACTCAGGAAAACGGCACTCTCGCTGTTGTTGATCCTCAGCCCTCTGCTACTCCTCCTTCCGATATTCTTGGAGATCTTCTAGGCCCGCTTGCAATAGAAGGCCCTCCAGGTGCCCCTCCTCAGTCTGAGCAGGGTGTGTCCTCTGGTTTGGATGGTGCTCCAAATGCAGAGGATGCTTTGGCCATTGCTCCTGTTGAAGAACAGGCGAATGCTGTCCAGGTACCTTTCCTTTTTGGGCTGTATGTGTAACAGGAACTTTTATTGTACCTTTCTGTTGCTACATACCTATTGCAATCGTGTATTGAATTATTGATTAGCTCTTTACTCATTTCAGTATAGGTATTGTTGATCCGCTAAAGTATTTTTCCTACTGTTGTAAACCTTGCATTCTTGTTTCCAGTTTATAGTGTCATATTAGGATCTTCAAAGAATATATATATATATATACTTCAAAGTTCAAACTGCACTTTCACTTGCTTCCATTGTAGGTATAAAATGCTTTGCAAAATAAAATTAAAAATGAGACCACATACTTCCTTGGTAACTTAGTGGATGCGAGTTATATTAAACAGCTTGAATTACTTGGCCCAATAGAATGTAACTAGCCACTTCTCTCAATATATAGATATTAACTTATAGATGGTTATTTCGATATTAAATAATCTGAAGTCGTGCTCCATCCAGTACTTTTTAATTTGGAGGATTCAATTTGGAGATGGTTATTGTAGTTTGACTGTTAAGAATTCAATTTGGAGAATGTTATAAGGAATATTGTTTAGGCAGTCAGTCTCAAGCAAAGTGCTTATGCCTATGAGTTAGGCTCTTATCTTGGCTTCTCTTCAGGTTGCTTTATGTAGAATGTCAATTTTTATCCTCTCTCTAGATAGAACATGATATGGAGCAAATAATGGGTTATCAGGGTTGAATGTAGTTAATGAAATATTGATGCTATTTGTCGGTTGCTGATGAGTTTCTTCTTCCATATTGGTTGCAGCCCATTGGAAATATTGCAGAAAGGTTTCATGCGTTATGCCTGAAGGATAGTGGTGTACTGTATGAAGATCCATACATTCAGGTATCCTATAGTTGTGTGATTGGTCACTTGTGTTTTATGCTTTGAAGGGAGTCATGTTCAGCTTAATTCTTTCTGGTAGCTTTTATGTATTGTAAATCAGCATACTTATGGTCATTTTTGCCATTTAAATGATTTAGATTGGCATCAAAGCGGAATGGAGAGCGCATCAGGGGCGACTTGTCCTTTTCCTAGGAAATAAGAATACTTCTCCGCTTGTGTCGGTTAGAGCTGTAATTTTGCCACCAGCTAATTTAAAATTGGAACTCTCATTAGTACCAGAGACTATTCCACCCAGGGCACAGGTGAGTTTATATTCGTCAGGCTATCTCTTGGTGCGTACTTTTTCTACAAAATTTCTAGTTGAACCTCTTACGACTTTTGTCAGTTTTACTAATGTGTGTGCATGTTGTAAAATGGTAGGGGTTTTCATTTAACCTTTAAAATCTGGTTTGTTATATTCTATTATTTTGAATAAATGTTTTGCTTGTTTAGGTGCAATGCCCACTTGAAGTTGTCAACCTCAAGCCGAGTAGGGATTTAGCTGTTCTTGACTTCGCATACAAGTTCTCAACCCATATGGTATATGTTCCATGCGGAATATTTTTTGTATAAACCTTTAGAAAACGAATAGCTGACATAAAATGCTATCTTGTCTGATATTTCCTCTCACATGAAATTATTGCTTTAACTTACTCTATAGGTTAATGTAAAACTTCGCCTTCCTGCTGTCTTCAACAAGTTCCTCCAACCTATACAAGTGTCTGGTGAAGAGTTTTTCGTACAATGGAGATCACTTTCTGGCCCACCGCTAAAGCTTCAAGAAGTGGTTTGTCTACATTGCATTGTTCTCAGAGCCTTGGAACATTGGTACATTGTTTACACATTCTAACTTTTGTTGTTAAATTGATCAGGTTAGAGGTGTAAGACCAATGCCACTTGTGGAAATGACCAACTTATTTAATAGTTTCCGGTTAAATGTTTGTCCAGGACTGGTAAGTTCCCACTTTGTTGATTCTCTGATCCAGTTGATATTGTGTTACTTGCATCTGTACAATGTATAAAAGAATGACGAGTGAAATTTTCATTTTTCAGGATCCAAATCCTAACAATCTGGTTGCTAGTACAACTTTCTATTCTGAAAGTACACGAGCCATGTTGTGTTTGGTAAGCTATATCCACTGTAAAACAAGCCTATACATCCAATGCCATGTCCTTATTTCTTTTACATAAGTTTGTTTCTAATAGCATTGACATAGTACTGATGTTGTTGCCAATTCCCAGAAAGTATTTGATCTTGTCAAACTTTCGCCTTCACTTTTCTTTTTCTAGGATGTTAGGTGAATTTGTTTTCTGATGGGGACCATACTGGCTGACTCAGAAGATATATAGAAAAACCATCTTCTTATGCTTCTTTCAAAAAGATGCGTTTTTTATTTTCACGGGAGAATGCATGTAGAATTGCTTTCTGATTAGCATTTTTCTGTCGACCATACACAGATGAGAATAGAAACAGATCCAGCAGATAGAACGCAACTACGTATGACTGTTGCCTCTGGAGATCCTATACTTACATTCGAGTAGGTGTTCCAATTTTATTCATGGAGAGAAATCCTTTACTTTCACTTTGGTATCACAAGTGGGATTTGATCGTTGAAAAATCTTCCTTCACCTCTGCAGGTTAAAAGAATTTGTTAAAGAACAATTAGTTACCATTCCAATAGCTCCTCAGGCCCCTGCACCAGTGCCTCCACAAACTCAGCTGGTTAATTCACCTCCTGCAACAACAGACCCTGGCGCGTTGCTTGCAGGTTTGCTTTGAGTGAGTGATCTCTTTTATTGATGCTTCATCTACCAGAGTACTTGTAAAATTGATTATACAGAATCTCCACCGTCCAAGAAACTTGTGGTGGGACTTGAACCCCGGGGGGGCGGGGGGCGGG
>JAOWBF010000034.1:6384355-6398801 GCA_028566175.1 Vinca major
GTTGAGCGGGTGTCGTAGAAGTCCCGTGTTGAGCGGGTGTCGTAGAAGTCCCGTTGAGCGGGTGCCCCAAGAGGGGATCCACACAAGGGAACACAAATGTTAATACTTCGTTGGAAATTCGGTGGTAGAGATTCTTGTTAATCAGTGATAGAGTCTCATAATACAACATTATTTATCGTAAAAATAACATGAAGTGTTAGTTAGCAAAATCTTTCCCTTAAACTTTCATAGTACTGGATGTTGAGTGCATTTTCTTTATTTCTTTACACGCGATCCAATAAAAAATATGTTGATGATGGAGGAAAGACCCCATAGATCTAGATATATAGAAGGAGAAAAAGATCATAAGTGGGTGGTCCTAAAACAAGAAAAAGTGGAAGAAGACGGGTGGGAGTTAATTAGGGTTTGGAAGTTGTGCTCTCTTTTAAAGATGATCCTTTAAAGAGAGAAGATAAGGACCACATAGCCACATGCAAGCTTTTACAACGTTCACTAAAGCAAAAAATGTTTATTGCGACGTTTGTCATATGTCGCAATAAGACAAATAAGCGTCGTTATAGATTTATACCAACATTTATTGTAAATGTCGCTTAAACGTCGCATTTGTCTATGTCGTTATGGTTTTTTACAACATTTGTTACAAGTGCCGGTACCTATCTATTACGACGTTTGTTGCGTCATTTTAAAGTGTTTCAAAAGTTATTTTTGCCGACATTTGTAAATAATCGCAACAGGTCACATAATCCGACATTTGTAAATACTATGAATAAATAGTTATTCAGACATTCATAAATTTTGAAACTAGACTAGTATACTCGAGCCGGAGTTTGAGCCTAGACAAGCCGAGCCATTGATTCTAGCCACCTTTGAATAATCAAAGTTGGGTCCGGAACCTAGACAATCCAAGCCGACCCGTCGAGTCTAGCCACCTTTGAATAATCGGAGCCAGAGTCGGAGCCTATACACAACCCAAGACAAGCCTTCGAGTCTAGCTACCTCTTAATAAAGTAGAATAAAATTTTCCCTTACTCAAAGGGATGGGAATCGAACCCGCGACCTCCTGCATGTATGTCATGCAATGAGTCGCTGAGCTAATTGACCATTTGTCATTTATTTCTCCTCCTATTATATTCATTATAATTGAATTTTGGAATTGTACATTTACTTATTTTAATTTCTTTTTACTTTTTAATTTATTTTTATGAATCAAAATAAATTAATAAACTCTCATTAAAAAATTATAATTTATGTCTTTAATGTTTCTTTAAAAAATATATTTTAGAAATATAATCTCAATATTTGTGTTTGTCTTAAAATGTCACAAGATTTAACGACATAGTATACAAATGTCGCTATATGAGTCGCAAAAAGTTACAATTTTTAACCATATGCTATGAAATGTCACTAACTAACATGAAATTGTCGGTAAGAATAAGAATTCATATAACCGTCGTTATAAAATGTCGTACAAAATCCAAATATAGCGACGTTTGTTTGAAATGTCACATGATTTAACGACATTGTATATAAATGTCGCTATATGTGTCGCAAAAAGTAACAATTTATGACAACATTTAATGTACATGTCACTAACAAACATCCAAATGTCAATTTGATCAACAATTATTATAACCGACGCTATTAAACGTCGTATAAAATTCAAATATAGCATCGTTTGTCTGAAAAATTAGAAGATCTAACGACATAGTATATAAATGTCACTATATGAGTCACAAAAAGTATCAATTTATTCTACATTATTCAGAGTATCTAGACTCTGAATAAATTGGCAAAAAATGACTTCGAAAGTTCTCTCTCAGGAAGAGACTGACCAACTCCAACGGAGTACAAAGAAATATAAGCGGCATCAACAATTTGATCCAGTAATCATTGGATCAGATGCATCGACTAGAGATGATGATAACATAGGGACTGAGGCTGTATGGACAACAGACATAATCAAACCCTGGGCTACTAAATCGTTTGTGAATGTGGTTTCACAACCACCATCTCGCCGGATCATATATACTGGGGAAGGAGAAGACGATCCCGAGGAAAAGGAGATGTTGGAAGCGTTTATGGCGCGTGTGTTTGGGAAAGCTTCGGATGAAGATCATCCGTGGCCATCTGTGACTGTTGCAGCGGAAGAATTTGCAGATTGCTGGAAACTATGGCGACGAACCCTTGTGGTGAAACTGTTGGGTCGATCCATTAACATAAGGGTATTGTCTCAGCGGGCCAAAGACCTGTGGAAATTGAAGTATGGTTGTGATATTATTGATATGGAGGAGGGTTATTTTGCAGTTAGATTCTATGATCAGGATGATTATCTCAAGGTGCTACAAGACGGACCGTGGATTATCCTCGGGCATTATCTCACGGTGAGTAAATGGACTCCTCTATTCCGGCCGACACCGAACCTGGAGCAGAAAACACTTGTTTGGGTAAGACTTCCTTGCTTTTCCCTGGAACTATATAATGATACAATGTTAATGCGTGTGGGAAATCACATTGGAACGGCCGTGAAGGCAGATCTCAATTCCTTAGCGGTGTCAAGGGGGAAGTATGCTCGGGTGTGCGTTGAAGTTGAACTCAACAAACCACTCATCCCCAAGGTGCAGATTATGGGGCTGACGATAACTGTTGAATATGAGGGACTACATCTGGTTTGTTTTGAGTGTGGGAAGTATGGCCACCGGGCAGCGGAGTGTACCAAAAATAAGTCACATGAACAACCGGAACCAGCGGTTTTGGCTGACCAGGAACTGCAAAGTCAAGAGGTGAACGACTGCTTGTATGGCCCTTGGATGTTGGCCAATACGTTACGGCGCCACCGGCCACCGCAGGTAGCACGAAATCAACAAGGGATGGGTGGTGGAACGAGGCATCAGGCCGGAGTAAATCACGTACATCAATCAAATCCCATTAATCAAGGTAAAGTACCAACGACACAAATTGGCATGGTTTTTGGAAAATCATGGCAAGATAACCGGAGTAAGGCAGCTCAGAAAGGAAAGAAATCGCATGAATTGCGTCGGGGATCAAGGTTTGAGATTTTAGATCAAATTAATGAGGAGGAATTGGCGGAGGTACCAGTGCAAGATTTAAGGGACCAAATTAAGGAAATTTTCTCGCGAGATGATGGAGCGGAATTACGGATCTTGGGCCGCACGGACGCTGGCCCATCGCACGCAAAAAAGAAATTGTCCTCTAAGGTTAGGCCAAGCCCAATCCGTCTAGCCACTGATTGGCAATTTAGTAAAGAAGGCTCCAATGGGACAGGCCGAAATCTTTCACTCTCTACTGGACCAACCTCAGGCCCAGCAAGTAATAAGCCCATACAGTCTACCACGGTGCCACTCCCCTTAGCCCAACCCGAGATACTGTCGCCCCCAATTTGCACTCCACTCCCAGTTACTAACAGCGACATAGTTATCGGAATTGGAGCAAAGGAAAATTTGGAATTGATCATGAATCACAAGGCTAATCCACCTGATAGTATCAATGAGGAAGTTATCGGCATGGAATTTGACACAACCCAAGGAGATACTATTGGCAAAGTGCAAAGTGCTCAGGCTCAATCCCTACAGCTGATGCAGAATGATGATGGTGTTGCGGACGATAGAGGTCCGACTCAAATGGTAAGTTAAATGAATTTCAAACTTTTGTGTTGGAATTGCCGAGGTGCGGCATCTAAGAAATTCTATCGTAATTTACATGATCTCTTACATAGACATCGTCCAGATATTTTGGTTATTTTGGAGCCTAGGGTTTCGAGTACTAGAACACGTAAAATCCTTAGTCAATTCTGGTTTACTAAATTGATGGCAGTTGGGGCTAGAGGTTTTTCCGGGGGTATTTGGTGTTTTTGGAATGAAAGTATGTTGAATTTGGAATTGTTATCCTTCACTAATCAGATGTTGAATTTGACCATTAACAAAGGGATGTATGTTCAGAGTGTGTTATCCCTTGTATATGCGGCCCCGACAGCAACGGTAATAGAAGAGTTTTGGAACTATCTTGGAAAATTTAGAAGGCTGATTAATTCTCCCTGGCTTATGGTAGGGGATTTTAATCAGGTTCTGAGTGAAACAGATAAACTGGGGGGTACGAACAAATGGCGGTCCCAAGCGGCGAGATGTTGGGACATTTTGGATCAGTGTAAATTGATGGACATGGGGTTCCAAGGTCCAGCCTTCACATGGAATAACGGTAGACATAATGGTCCTTTGGTCATGGAACGAATTGATCGGGTATGGGGCAATGTACTTTGGCAGCAAAAGATGGGGGGAGTCGTAATTCACCACCTGCCAAAGACTCATTCTGATCATCACCCTTTGCTTCTTGTTTGTGAAAGTTACTCTTCAGTGAGTCGGACACCTAAAACAGTCAGGTTCCAATTGGCATGGGTACAACATGAGGGGTTTGTCGATTTTCTGAAGATTGATTGGAAGGCTAATTCGACCACTTTGGGGGAAATTATTAAGAACTGTAGTGCGGATTTACTTTGGTGGGGGAAAGAAGTTTTTGGTAGTATTTTGGGTAGGAAGAATCGGTGTTTGGTAAGACTGGGAGGCATTCAACGAAAGTTCGAAAATGGTACAAATTGCCATCTTCTCAAGTTAGAACGCCAGCTAATTGGGGAATTCAATGTGATCTTGTTGCAAGAGGAACTATCCTGGTTACAGAAATCACGTGTGCAGTGGTGGACTGAGGGAGAAAATAATACCCGTTATTTTCACGCTATGGCGGCAGTCAAGCAAAATAAGGGAAAGGTACTTCGACTTCGTGGTTTGGACGGCGAATGGGTGGACAATCCAAATGTACTTAAGGGAATGGCTACGAAATTTTATCAAGACTTATACACTGCTGACTCCACAACATTCACAGGTTTAAATGATTTCTCTCTTCCCATATTAAATCATGGTGATAAAAGATTGTTAAATAGACTTGTTTCCTCCTCTGAGATTTATCAAGCGATTAAACAAATGAGGGCTTTTAAGGCACCTGGACCGGATGGGCTACCACCGATATTCTTTCAAAAGTATTGGGAGATTGTGGGTGATGATGTGATTCTGTTTGTGAAAGAGGCATTTAAGAATGGGTGCTTCCCGGCAAGTATGAACGAGACGCTAATTACCTTAATACCCAAACAAGAGACACCGGAAACCATGGCTCATTTTCGCCCAATAGCACTTTGCAATGTAGTCATTAAGTGTATTACAAAGGTTATAGCCAACCGGTTAAAACCGCTTATGGATAAATTAGTGGGTGAGCACCAGTGCAGTTTTATCCCGGGGAGACAAGGTGTCGATAATGTGGTCATTGTTCAGGAAGCGATCCATAGTATGCGAATCAAAAAAGGAAAGAAATGATGGCTTGCCGCAAAAATAGATCTCAAGAAGGCGTATGATCGTTTCAGTTGGAGCTTCTTGAAGGAAATTCTACAGAAAGTCGGATTTATGAAGGATTTACAAGACCTTATCATGTTTTGTATGTCTTCAGCTACGTTATCGGTTTTATGGAATGGAGAGAAGCTAGCCGGCTTTGTACCACAACGGGGATTGCGACAAGGAGACCCCCTATCACCATATTTGTTTGTATTATGTATGGAGGTTCTTGGTCCCGAAATTGAGAAACAGGTTCAGCAACGAAATTGGAAACCACTTAGTTTAGCTCGAGGCGGACCGTACTTGTCACATGTGTTTTTTGCAGATGATTTATTCTTATTTGGTGAAGCCAGTATTACTCAAGCTGAGGTTATGCAGGAGGTACTCGGTGAATTCTGCTGTCAAACAGGGCAAAAGGTGAATGTAGGGAAATCGAAATTATTTGTATCCAAGAACATGGATCAGGCAGTAGCACGCAGTCTCAGTGATAAATGTGGGATGCCGCTTACGGATGATGTTGGTAAGTATTTAGGGATGCCAGTGATACACAATAGAGTGGGCAAAGGCACTTTTGGGATGGTAGTGGACAAGGTTAGACGGAAGTTGAATGGTTGGAAGGGTAAGCTTATGTCCCGGGCTGCACGTAGCATTCTCATTAAAACAGTGAGTTCGACTATACCAAGTTACTATATGCAAGTGGCTGCATTCCCGAAGAGTACAATTGAGGAGCTGGATAGACTGAACAGGAAGTTTTTATGGGGGGATGACGATAAACAACGTAAACTACATACGCTGGCATGGGAAACAATATGTCGACCATTGGAAGAGGGGGGACTAGGTATCAAGCGCCTTAAGGATGTCAACAATGCCCTGCTATGTAAGTTGGGGTGGCGAATGCTACAAGAACCATATAAACTATGGTCCAAAATTCTTTGGAAGAAGTATGGAAACTTGTTTCGGCATAACAAGAAGCAAAATGTCTCCTTCACCTGGAGAAGTTTGCGGTCTATCAGAGACCTACTTATGAATGAGATTGATTGGGGATTGAAGTCCCCCGAGCAGCTCCAACCAGATGATGGCATTGATCTAGTCTTGAAGAGCACTGGAAGAACATCTTTTCGGCCAGCAGGGGTGCAGCACCAACGGAGAGTACAATCTTCAGATCATGAAGCATGCTGTTGGAAGCGGATTTGGAAGGCTCGTGGTCCACAACGATACAATTTCATTCTTTGGCAAATTCGTCATGACCGGCTACCGTCTGGCAGCTTACTCTTTACTCGATACTCAAAAGAGGATCCTTTCTGTTCCATCTGTGGATGTGCTACTGATACAAATCTCCATGCCATACGAGATTGTCATTGGGCACGCGAAGTATGGAAAGGCATTTTGCAGGTTGATGCAAGGCACGACTTCTGGGACAAGCAAACATCGAAGGCCTGGGTGGATGCTTGCTTGAGCGCTACAGGAGCCATTTGCCGTGATGGGTATAATGACATAGATTGGAATATTTTATTCCGAGCTACCGTGGCAACAATCTGGTACTTGAAGAACCAGAGATCACATGATGACAGTGTGACTCTCCCCAATGCTCAATTTATTGCGAGATTGATTAAAGCTAGAAGTATCGAATGGTTGAAGTCGTGGACTGATAGAAAACTTACACTCCAAGATGTCTGTACATATATAGAGTAACAAGTTATAGCATGATTCTTGTAGTTTCACAGTTTTGTAATCTGTTTTATTCTCAATGAATAAAAGATCCCTTTTTTCCCAAAAAAAAATGATAAAAGTTCATTAAATTCTTATTGATAGTCTAAATATTAACTTTATTTTGAGAAAAAATTAAAAAATTAAATGTTAACCTTATCTGGAGATGGATAGAGTATATGTTAGTGCGCGCATGTGTAAACTAAAGAGCGGTCTATAAATTAAAACGGCCTCAAAGTTTGTACACAGAATAGTAAGTTTAATAGCCTGTATATGTGTATAAAAATTTAATAGCATTTGGTGACAAAGTCGGCAACTACATAAATGGTACTCCCTCCGTTCTCAATTATCTGTCACTTAAACATATTTTTATCAGTTTTTAATTAATTGTCACTTTAAAAAATTAAGGGAGTATTAAATGTATTTTTTCCAAACTTACCCCTATATGTTATTAATTAAGTAACTAATTTGAATTGTCCCAACATAAATGTATTAATTAAAGGGTAAAAGTGTATTTCTATGTTTAAATTAATGTATCACAATTATTTTCTTAATTCGAGTGCATTGTCTTAAAGTGACAGTTAAATGAGAACGGAGGGCGTAGATTTTATGCTTTTTATTTTTAAAATAAATTTGGCAAATGAAAATGTTGCAACTTGCCAAACTATGACTTGGCTTGTAACCATGTATGTAGCTCCAGTCCTCCATATCCAAAGAAAAGATCAAGCACTGTAGGATATTTTGCAATAAGAATAGAATTATTTGTCCAGTTTCAAATCGTATTAACAAGAAATTGGGGTAAAAAGTATCCACACTCTTTAAATTATTTTGAATTTTAGCTTTTAATTCTCTAGTAAAAAACGTAAAGTGCTTCACCCTAAACTTTTTTGAAGTATCAATGGTACCCCTTCCGTCCAATTTTTCCGTTAAATAATAACATAAGGTGCTCATTTGACATTCACATGATAAAAAATGGGGCAAAGTTAACAAAAATAAATTAACCTTTAAAAAATAGATTAGAACATCGAGGTTCGCCATAATTCTCTCCTTAATTTCTTCTTTATTTCATGTCTAGTGAAATCTCACTTCTTTCTGAAATGGAAATATTGTAAATTCCCAGGAACAACTTAAGTAATTTTATTTTTATTTTTGCTAAATAACTTAAACATTACTTCCGTGAAATTATGTTAAACTGCATGAAAATTGTAACTAATTATATCGAGTTTTTAAAACTTTTTTTAGACATAGTTTTAAATAAAGAATATATTTAGTGTCTTCATCATATCCCATAACAACCTAAGTATGACTTCAATTATTTATTTATTTTTGCCAAAAATTTAAAATATTATTTACTCATTTATCAAGATTTTTTGAATCAGCTTTCAGTGGGTGATCACATTTTCTTTCAAGGATTTAGAGTTTTCTAATTTTGGGATGTTAAGAAAATTAGGGTGGGTTTTCCATTTTTTAATCCATTTTTTTAAATGTTAATTTATTTTTTTCTAATTTTCCCCCATTTTCTATGTGAGTGTCACATAGGCACCTTCCGTTATTATTTAACGGAAAAATTGGACGGAAGGGACACCATTGATACTTCAAAAAAGTTTAGGGTCAAGCACTTGATGTTTTTTAGTTGAGGGTAAAAACCAAAATCTGAGATAGTTTAGGGGGTGTGGACACTTTTTATCCTAAGAAATTGTTATGTATTATTTTTTTAATTAAAAAAATATAATTTTAAAATATAATGGAACCTTAAAAAAAATTAACAAATAAATTTTTTTATTGATTAAACAGAAAACGAGAGACAGAGTGAGAATGCGGGATTTTTTCCCAATATTTGGTGCAACAAACTCATGTCTTAAAATAAATGGGCTATTTTAAAAAAGTTTGAACTCAACTGAAAGGTAAAAAAGTTTACTCATCTTATCAACTCTACCACCCATTTTACACGAAATAATATTATATTTTGTCCATTTATAATTGAATGTTTATTTTTCTATAAAAAATATTAAGAAATTGAACATTTAATTTCAAAGATAGAGACTATTAAGTAGATTTATAGGCTAGCAGAGAGCAGCAAGTGATTTTGATTTTGGGTAAATTGGTGTTCCAGTAAATTGGTGCTCAGATGATGCAACATAAAGTCGCTCATCAGGTGACTTGTAAGTTGTACCCATAACTTATCATGAGAAAATCTTCAAATATAAAAGCTAAAATCATCTGAGCTAAGATCAATTATCGCGTCGTGGTAGTCCGAAGGGCATATGTGTACTCATTTTTATATTCAACCAATCACAATTTACTAGGGACGAAGCTAGAAATTTGAGATTGGGGGCGAAATTGCAAAAAATTCTTGAGGGCAATAAAAAGGGCAAAAAATTTCTTGGGAACGAAATTGATAAATTTTTCCAAAATATATATAAATTTTTGATAAATAGTAATATTTTTAAAAATTTCGGGGGCGTAGCACCCCATCTTCGTCTATGTGTATATATAATTTAAAAAAAAAATCACATGGAGAATTCTTATTAGTTGGGAACATGAATTAGTACGTAAACGGGTACAGACGATTTTCACCCAAATTGTAGCTCTCCTGTCATTCCCGTTACATTTACTTCCGGTCCCTCTCTTTATGATAAATGATAAAAGGGTCCCATAACTTGTTAAATTCGAATGTTGTACTTTTTTTTGTCTTCATTTACTGTTGGTGTGTGTGTATATATATTATATGTATGTATGTATGACTTAACGTATACAATTATGTATGAAGAAAGGTATATTAGTTTTTGAAAGGCTCCCAACAAACCCAATATGGTCTTTGCATGAAAACGTATACAATTGCTCTGTTTTTTGGTCACTTAATCGTAGGACTGTCTTTGTGTGACTGACTTCACAACTCATTCACATGAATTGAGTGAAATCTACATACGCAAGTAAATCCCATTCAAATTTAAGTGAAAATATCGTGGGACCAGTCTCATAAGAACGTCACTATAATTGAATTTTTCCTATTTCTTTGCCGACTAAAGATTAAGGTTTTCTTAATGTTGATTAATTAATCAACGAGACACCAATTTTCTTTCATTTGATGATTATGCTTTCTTCATTTTGGGGTAGGTGAAATGATGCTTGTAACGCCACATGACCCTCGTCTTAAGTATATTTCTACTTAATTTTTAACCACTATTTAAAAAAGAGAAAAGAAAAAATCATCACATGGAAGTTACTTCACTTATCAATTTCCCTTTAAAAGTTAAATAAATAAATACGTCAATTGGTGATTCTGGTTTAAATTTGATATTTTTGTTTTTTAAAGACTAATAGTAAACAATTAAGCATTTAAAACATCAATTCTCTATTTTAAATTTGAATTAACCAACAATCTCTAAATAAGGGCATTTTAGGTATTATTAGAAAGTTTTATGAAAATTTTCAAAACTCTTTAATACCCCTTGTTAAACACAACCATGACGTGGCGAGATTTTAAAAAATACTATTAGGTATAGTAATTTTATACGTAGTTTGGAAAATTTTATCAAGTTCGCCTCCTAAATTATTATTTTTTTGTAGTTTTTATATGTAATTCGACATACTGTTACAGTTTCGCCCCGAACACCAAATTTCTGGATTCGTCTCTGATAACATCTAATATGAAACAAAAAAGTTATAATCAATTTATGTCACTTCTATTCTAAAATTTTTGGACTATAAGATGGAATGATGTGATGCAATGGATCTATAAAGTTTTTTTCCCAGATGATGAAAATAATGACTTCTAATCAAATATATCTGGACATGAAAATCATCTAAATGTAGATTAAATTTCAATTAATTTTCTGTTTCACCAACTAAACACAAACCAATTAAAATCAATCACAAAGAAGGGTAAAGAAAGTCAAATAAACTTGTGAATTTGTAGCAACTCAAAGTCGTCTAAATGTGAAAAGAAGTTTGGCTGCTAATAATCAAAAGCTTTTTCCTTTTCTTTTTCATGGTGGTGCATTATGGGAAGTAAAAACAATGAAATATGTTTATGCAGAAAAAATTGTAATTAACCAGAGGAGAAATTCCTTATTGGTAACCTTTATCTATTTACGGATTTCGATAAATAACATTATGTTTTTATTAGCCTAAAAACAACAGTATCAATGTACAAGTTATTATAAATATTCGATAAAAATTTTAAGCCAAAAAAATCACATGTGTCTTACACATGCTCTCAGATCAGCAACAGAGAAGCAAGAAACAACCCAACAACTCAAAGACAACCATACCATCTTTGCTATTATTCAAAAATCAAACAGAAAATCTGAAAGGTCAAATCTTTCCCCAGAGAAAGATCTCCAAAATCAAAGAAAATCATAATTGGATTCAATTGGACAAATTCTCAAAACCCTACATACATTTTTTCTCTTGATTAAAAGAAAACCCGTCATCAGGTCTGACTGAAGAGAAAAAGATTATAAGCCCACCAAATTTTTTTACAATCCACGCAAATTCTGCTATTTATATCAATTGAATTTTTTATATTCCCTGGACAGAGGGAGAACATAGTTACTTGTTGAATTTGTTTATTTATTTTTGGGTTTCATAAAAATTTATGCATGTTTTGGGTGTAGGGGTGGTACTGGAGCAGGTGGTGATTTGGTTTAAGATGGTGGAGATGGTGAAGAACATTGAGATTGAGTCGGGTCAGATCTTATTTGATTGAGTCAGACAAAGGGTCGAGTTGAGTTTTTGGACAATTATACCTTTCCTTCCGAGAGCATGTACAAGGTACGTGTAATTTTTTTTACGAATTCACTAATTGGATATTCATAGTGACCCGTAAATTGATGCATATGTTTTTAGTCGAATAGAAGGATAGTGTTATTTATCGAAATCCGTAAATAGATATGAGACAACAATTAAGGGGGATTTCTCATAACAAAAAATAGCGTAGTTGAAAATTAAGGTCATTTTAAATTGAAACAGCTTAAAATTAACTTAATTCGAACCCTAAATTAAGCCAACGGAGAGATACATACAAACTGTAATAACTACTACTACAACTATAACAATGTGACAAATTCTCATAGCTTGGCAAGCCATGCAAGATTTAAAAAAAAGTCCGACCGGACATCTCAAAATTACATACAGGTTTACAGTTCATAAATTACAAGCAAGAGATTTCTTCATATCCTTGAATGTACACAAATAACTCAATCTTCTCTACAAAAGCCCAAACAGTCCGTCCCCCCCATAACCGTGTAACTCAAAGCTGTTTCATAGATCAAGAACCCCCCGGCAACTCTGTTCAGTAACTCCGGTGCTACAATCAAACTCGAAGAGATGGCTGCGAATGGTTCTAGAAACACGTAGCGGAAAAAAGGTACTGGAGTTGTGTCCTTCCTCTAAAGTCCAACCCATTTTACCCATCTGAACATTCTACCCACTCTGAAGGGTAAACCATAATCTTTAGCTACAGCGGGCTCTCTTTTTGCAGCCTCGGATTCAGACCAGACGTATACCCCTCGTTCCTGCTTGCTACCAGGTACGGTGTTGTCCAAGACTACAGCCACTAAGAATGCAACCACCATGTGAAGTGAAAGCAATGTGTTCAAAACATAGTTTAACTGCAAAACCATAGAGAAGTGCAATATAAGTACACCTTAAAAGAGGATTTAGAAAATGAGATGAAAATATAGGCAATGGAACTGAACTTTCCAGAGCAAGCACATACCCCTCCATACTCTGTACGAATAGGACCATGGGAAGACACAATGTAGGGTTGAAAATAACTTGGAACAGCCAAGTTGCTGTTGGGAGAGATTCCATACTGCTGAAAGTAGGCTGGAATCGAGAGGGAGAAAAACAAAGATAGCCCGACAATGATTATGTTCCTTGAGCTTCCTGCCTCACTATAACGCAAATTCGACAAGCCCAATGCACTAAGCATCGCCCACATGAAACATAAGAGAGCTGCAACCATGACATCAGGAATTGATGCAAGAAATCCGCCTACTTTACCTGACACAGAGAAACGTGGTAATTAATGTAATAGAAATTGAAACATCAAAACAAGTATCATTTATTACGTTCTAGTGATTCAATTAAATTGTCCCATTGTATCTGCTAAATTCAGAAACAAGTTAAGCTAATATCTAGGAGAACCTGCCTAGTAACTTCCCTTTTCTCTTGGAACTACCATATATGTTCATAAATCGCAAAATGAAACATGCATACGCATGTTTACTGGAAGCTATGTAGTGTCATACTTCATCAAACATCGATCAGTGATAAGAAGAAGACATACCTATAAGTGAAAGGAGAACCAGAACACATGCCCCCAACTCCACTGCTCTGCGACTGCCCATTTTAGTAACAGCAATGGTATGCACATTTTCAGTTAAGGTGGTTGAGCCTGTTCCAGTGCCCCACAAACCCGCCAAGATACTAGTAAGGCCTTCAAGACCAATTCCTCGGCTTAAAACTCCTGGTGTTGGAGGTCTGGATGCCACTAACAATGATGATGCGTGATACGAACCAACCTAGAAATCAGCCGACAGAACAGACAGTTCATGACTACAAACAAGATTAAGCTCAGAAGGCCCTCAAAAAAATAAAAATTCAAAAAATTCATCTCCTAATGCATACTTGTTGCTTATCTATGGCTACTTCACAGTTCTTCAGCTTATAAAGACAGGAAAAAACCAACTCTAAAAGATCATCTAATATATGAAGACGGAAAATATTAAATGGTCCAGAAAATCCTCGAGCAAAAATTCTTCTATTTAAGATAATAAGAATGAACATGGAGTAGAAGGAAGCTGTGATAGTGGTATAATCGATTTATGATTTTCCAGTTCATCTATGCGTATAAATATACTCCCAATACTTCCTTATAGTAGTTCATGTATTATGATATTGCTTATGTCTCAAGATACCCAACATGTATTATTGCACCTTCACCATGTTTTCTTTCACTCTTATCTCAACTAATACATTTTAAAGGTAAGACCTAAAGCTACAAAGAAATCACTAGAGAGTATATCGGGCCCATATTAAGGTAAAAGAACCAAGCCAACTCAAATACCACATATTTTCCCTCATCAATGAAGGAGGTGGTCCTAAAAAAATTCAAACAACTAAGACATTCCTATAAGACTATAAACCATAGAGGAAATGAGGACTCACCGAATCCACAGATGATATAATAGAGACCACGCACATTACAAGAGCCAATTTCCAGTGAAACACAGGTGTACCCCACTGTAATGGGTAAGGAAATCTAAACCATGGAGCAGATCCCAAAGCATGAGAGGTATCTACTCGACAATGCTTCATTCTGGACACATGCTTTCGGCAGT
>JAOWBF010000034.1:6507058-6523486 GCA_028566175.1 Vinca major
ATCAAATTTGGATCAAGAAGGCATAATCACACATTAAATGCTAACAATCATTTTCATTTTATACTCTTTGATCCTTAGTTGATCCAAATTTTTTGATCCAACAATCATTATTGATAAAATTTATTATATTTAATAATATTTTTAGAAATCTCAGTGTCGGCTGTTACTCCGCCCCTCTGTTTCGTCCCTGCTGGGAGTCCCACAAGGTAATAAAAGAAAAATGACAAACCATAGTTTTTTCCCATCATGTACATTTACATTCACTGGCTTGAAGGGGAAAAAAGAATGTTATACAATAGTGAAAAATAATATGGCACCTTAAGCCCCTTTTGCAAGAAAGTGGAAAACCTTACTGTGGGGCATCAAATTGGATCTATAACTATACAAACTATTATTATTTACAGTTTCTAACTTTATGGTAAAAGCTAGCACAATTTTTTATTTTTTTTTTTTTGGTCTACAAGAGCACGGTGTCCTTCGACTAATATGAAATACACATTCTAAATGAATTATAAAGCCCTCGACTGCTGCATAATTTCAAACCACTGCACAGAGAATATTAAGGCAACAGTTAAATTCATAAACAAAAGTAATACTTAAAACCTAATCCAAAAAAAAGGGTGAATATAACTCGTAAACTTACTTGTCGTAATAGATCAGCAAGTGTTCTAGGAAGTGCTTCGATGTTTTTCAGCACCACATAATATGGGAATGGGAATGAATCCATATACTTAGTGAACTTGACGTTTCCACCCTGAAATGTCGCTTCCTGCACACAATCAAACGAATAAATGATCCATTCTAGCATGCTCGAGCGATGAGAACTGAATACCCGCTTTCCTATTAATTTTCCATAGAACCTCGGACACTGTAGTCCGGATAGGAGTATATGTAGTAGTAACAAGAATGAACTAAATGAGGAAAAACAACATAATGTATAAGAAGAACAAATACCATAAGCTCCGTTATGGACTCTTCAGGGCTATCGAGCAGCAAAAATGCTACCATACGTTTTGAGCTCAAGATATCTCTTACACGCCTTTTCAGATGCTCCTATAAAGATTACAAATAAAGAAAGATGTTAAAGCTAGAAGATCAGAAAGGACCAGATGACTTCCCAAAAGAGCGACTTTGCAAAAGTAAATGTGTTAATACCTTCTCGTGGAACCTTCCATCTGCTATGATTAGAACAAGTTGCTGCAGGGGATTATGTCCAGATGGTAGACGTGAATTTACTACTGCAGAGTCCAGCATGTCATTCAAATATTTCAACAGATCAACCATTGGTTCGTCTGCTATTGTATTCTCTTGCTCAAATGTTAGACTTGATATCATCTGCCCCAACCAAAGAAACCGAAGTTCACAGCCATCAGTTTAAGTATGTCGCTAGGAAACCCATGATATTAAACCAAGAATTTGGTGCAAACATACCGAAAGAGAGTACTCAATGAGCTAACCAAACAATCAAATAAAAGGAAAGAAAATAAGGGAGGTTGATAGACGCTAACCTTGATGCCAGACTCGCCAGAGAAAGGCTGATCAAAATCGTGGAGAACCCTAATGTTACCCTTTTTCCCAAAGCTTGCAACAGCCAAGTTCCCAATTTCTAATTGAGACATAGCACGACAAACTGTTACTAAAGCTTCGATAGCAACATGTCCACAACGATTCTCCTGCATGCTGCGCGAATCATCCACTGCAATGACAACCTGGTAATCACGTTTGTTTGGCCGGGTGCGCCTCAGCCATATTTTATCTTTTCGATAATGACTTGCAATGTAAGGAATCACCTGTAGAATTTCCAATGTCATAAATCGATACTGAATATGTTCATTATTCATATGAATATATGTATTTGCATACCTTCTTCATGTTAATCCGTTTGCCAGTCCTGTAATCACCCTGGAGTTTGCTAGCTAAGGTCGGTTCCATAACCAGACGCAGCTGTTCAGCCAGCTCCTGCGCCAATCTTGTGGTCATCAGCTCATATCTTCTCCAAAGACTCGCAGCATTCTCTCTCATCTCGAGAGATATCTCATCAAGCCTACTAGCTTTACCTAAATCTTCATCTTTCACTGAAAGAAGACCAAGTTGATTCATGTCTTCACTCAAATAAGACCTATTCATCAAGACCAAACTTTGTGCCGATCCTGAGTCAACATCATGATTGCTTTGAGGTTCCATAGATCCTTCAGGGTGCTTCTCGTTACCGAACGTTTCAAACTCCTTTTTGAAGTCAGTCACGGGATTCAGAGCAGCACACCGAACAGGACGCATTTCATATGGTTCCTTCTCGATTTCTGTATCAGTTCCATGGGCTTCTGAACCTGTTTTGCCGGCATCTTTGTCCTGTTCATTACCACTCAGATTTTTATCAGTCTGCTCTACTGTTGCGGGTCCAAGTGCTTGGGCTGTTCCCTTTTCCAATTCAGCAGTGAACCCATATTCATTTGCATTCTCGTTAACTAAATCATTCGAGTCCTCCATCATCTTGTCCTCAAGGTCAACAGAAACTTTGACCCTTTCTTTCCAGCCCTCAAGTGCTTCCCCAAGACTACGGCAAGGATTTGGTTCCAGTTTCTGAGACGAAGAGTCAAGTGGTGGCATTTGTGAGTTAAAATTATGATTACCAAGTTTTCTACCTTCTGATGAGTCGGCAACGGGAATTTCAATAGCAGAGGAATCTAGAGAGCCTCCCATAGGAGCAAGATTATTTTGAAGATCATTGCCATTTGACCATTTTGCTTCTGGTGCAACATCACCAAAATCTGACATGTTAGATTCAGCTTGTAATTGATCTCCAGATTGCAATGTTAGCATATTGGCAGCGGAAGGATTTGAATTGCCAGCTCGAGGTGGTTCTCTTGTCGGTTTTGCTGAGTCCATTCCTGCATCATTTTCATGATCACTGCTAGTGTTGGCTGTGTCGGAATGTTCAGCCACGTTCTTGGACCCTTCATCTCCCATAGCTTCATCCACGTGGTCAGTCTGTTCTTCACCATTCTCATGGTCGTCAGAGTCTGTATCTGCAGTTTCATTATCATCCATCGCTCCATCCATTTCAACATCTTCATCGGAACCTTTAGTTTCATCCATCTCAACATCTTCATCAGAACGTTTAGTCTCATCCATTTCAACATCTTCATCAGCACCTTGATTTCGTTCATCAGGATTCAAACCATGAGGATCTGGGAATGCATCTTCTTTCTCCATTATCTGGTCTTCAATACCATCAGGAGGAGCTTCATTTCCATTCTCGTCTTGTTCATTAGATTCATCATGCTTTTCTCCCGATTCATCAGCAGCAGAGTCTAGATCTTCCTTAGCTCGAAGCTCCAGATCACTAGAACCTTTATCTTTGATGGGTGGCCCGGACTCATTTTTCTCATTCATGCTACTGGGGTTTTGGCCATCATTCTTATCCAAAGATTTCTCGTCTACAGTTTCACTATCTGGACCTGTATTCCCCATGGCCGAGTCCAATTGCTCGTCTCCTTCATCATCATGCTCATCGTCTTCTCCTGATTCCTCGCTCACGCTAAGTGCATCAGCAGCAAAATCCTGCTCCATCTCTATCCCTTTATCATTTTTACTAGGAGCATCATGTAACCCATCATCTTCATCGGGCTGCAAAATAACAGACAAAAAACCATGATAGCTTGTAAGAAATGTCATTTAAGAGGAGAGGAAATTAGGAAGTTCTGCAAAGCTGAACCCTTGTACCTTTTCAGAAGTCCCGAGAAGTTGATCTTCATCCTGTATCTGATCACTGACATCATTTACTCCAGCACCCTCGCCCATTCCAGTTCCACTTGCATCTTGTGCCGTTTCATTACCAGAGTCATCGACCTGTTCCTCTGGGATGCCATAACCTTTTGTGAACAATGAACCCAAAACTTCAGCAAGCACATGAGTAACCTCAGATACCTGTATAAAAATTTCAAACAAACAGTTAATATGCTTCATCCTTCTAGACCTTTCTTTTCCGATTATTTATCTAATCCTAATTTCTATTGTGAAAATTAGCTCATGGGCCTCCATATCCTCTCAAAACCAATTGGCAAGGAGAGGTGTTAACCCATGAACTTATAAATTATTCGGATCATCCTTGGGCACTCGATGTGGGACTTTATATTTCAACATCTATTAAGCAAGTAGAACACGTCACTTAAAAATGTGGTACAGAGACTTTTCCATTGCATGGAGCATTGTTAGGGAAAGTACGTTTCATTTGAAAATTGAAATATACTATAATAGGAACCTCTCAAGGCAAAGGGTCAAAGGAAATTTCTCGTCTCAATATATTTTCCCTCACCTTTTTTTTATTTATTGTTTTTTTTCATTTTTCCCACCACAAAAAGTGCACCACCTTCTACCACACTATTCCAGGTGTTCTAGATCTCTTTTGTGACTCAACACAAGGATTAGAGTAAAGCTAAACAAGATCCCTGCTGACTACCGAAAGAAATTAATTTGGAAAGTAACTTACCATCCTGTGTATAGTGAGGAAATTATGCAGCAGAGTATCACCGAATGCAAAAATAACATCCATTATTGAACACAAGTGCCTCAGATGAGCTCCAACAACCGAGCATTTACTTGGATTTGAATTGATGTAGTAGTTCAATAGCTCTCCCTGTTTAAAACATAACGGTGAGGACAGCACAAGAAAGGCGAGAATTTTACTTCTAGAATCTATATAAAAGGTAGTTCTAACAGAACTTACAGCGAAACTAGTTGTCTTCATCAATTTTTCGCAGATAAGGTCCAACTTCAAACGCTGAACATCTAAATAAAAAATGCTTCTCCACTCACTTATACTTCTTAGTGACTCTTCACTAAAAGCAGGTCCATTCTCCTGTAAAATCACTCCCCGAAATATATTCATCACACAATTATATGTTTCCTTGAGGGTAGCAAAAAAGCCATCTTCTATATCTTCGGTTGTCTTTTCTAATTGATTATTTGCCTTAAAATCGACATTGAACTGCTCTTCTATGAAGGTTGCCTGTAGTTTGATAAGTATACAGATTCAGATTTCAATTTCAATTTCAAACAATTTCAGAAAGCTATCAGTCTGAATTTAATATAGTAAAGTATCGATTTAGAAATTGAAACTGTAAGTACCTTCTTGAACATATCTTGGAAATGCCCGAGTATCAACTCTTTAATGCTTCCTCCATCGCTCTCTTCCCTAAGGAAAGCATTGAGATTGTCCTCAAACAACCTCATCAAAAGGAAGTTGTCATTCACTGACTCTCTCATTTCTTTGGTTACACTATTTGGATGCAAGGGAACTCCATCGAATACCCTTGCGCTATTTTCACCAAGAAGATTAACGTCGAGCAAGGCCTGTTGAGAAGATTCCATGAGAAAGGACATGGAGTTGTACCTCTTGAAGTCGAAGCATAAAAAAAATAAGTACCTTAGAATTCTGAAAATCTGGAAGAAATTTCTCAACAAATAAACGAATCTGCTTTGCCATTTCTTTAACACTTGAACAGGAGTGCGAGTGATTATTCTCCGTGGTATCTAGCAGCAAATGGACGTCCTTCAGCATGTTACACCAATTGTCGAGAAGTTGCTGCAATGAAAGAGAGAGAATTGCAAGAATCGTCATAAAATGCAAAATATGACACTAATCAAAAGCTCAAATTGCTCTTAAGATAAAAGCTTGCCTTTTGCTGCCACATGCATTTTAAAATTGCATGTTGATTTGAGGTAAAAGACCAGTCACTACTGACGAGACCAGCAGAAGTAATAGGAACCGAGGATAAATTAGCCAAAGGCTTGAGACACCGACTCAGACATTTCAGTTGCTTGGCAAAACCATATGCAGCAGCACGCTGTTCTTGTTGAATTGATATGAGATGATCAAGAAAACAACTCGACCTTTCAACCTATACAAGATTGGGTATTAGTGCATCAAAGACTTGCTATGCTGAAAATTCTGCATTACTTTGAAGATCTATTCAACCCGGTTTAGAGGAATACCTGCTCAAGAGTAAAATCTTTATGGAAATTTGCACGAACTTGCTGCAGAAATTGCATTGATATGATGCTCTTGAAGTAGAACTCGTTTGCAGCTTTCCAGTCACTTTGTAAACCTTCAGGGGATAAGCACTTGAGTTTGCCCAATGTAGTGCTGTTAACAGCTCCCGAGGAGGAACCACCTTGTGTTAACAGCAGATGTTGCACATAGTAGGATGGCTGAATAAGCCAGTAACTGGACTTGTCCTACATGAAGGAAATGAAATGCATATGAAGAGCAGATGGATCACAAGAAAGCAGCAATATAATTTCACATATATAATTTGTACTAATTCCTAAAGTCCTTAAAATTGAAATAAAATCGACAGTACCTCTGTGACAGGTAACCTGTGCTTTGATAATCCACAACTTTCTAAGAGCTTGAGAAAGTCAGAGAAAACTCTCCTCTTACCAAAATGTTTTTTCTCATCCCTCCAAATATCATGACAACTAATAGTCGCTTCACAAATTTTTTGGACTGTGTCACATGCTTGCTTTCCTCTTTCCAGCAGGCATGAAAATTGGGAAGGTACGGCATCCTTGATGATATTTGCAACTTCTGCATAAATACAAAAAACGTTAAGAGATATAGAAGGTTTCAATTCTTGGTTTTTTCTACAAAGTTGATGCTGCGGTCAAAGAAACCGACCTTCCATATCTTTGTCGGGAACATATGAGAAATCAGCAATAACTTTTCTTAAAAGATGCAAAGTCTCTGAAACCGACTCAACTTTGTTCTGGCCAGCAAGAAAGCCAGACAGCCTTTCAAAGATAAGAAGAGCATTAGTAAAATATTAACCAATAGGGTTACGGAAACAGCTAAAAACTATCAAGAGAAATAATCTACCTCTCCGCATCCTTATCCTCGTTGCATATAAGATCAAGAAGTTCCCTGCTCTTCTCAGAAACGCCAAATTTCGATTGAGATGGACCTTGAATGGATTGGTTCCCCACACCTCTTCTTGCTATTTCTTGGGTGATAAAAAGTGTAACCGGTTGCTCTAATAGAACCTGTCAAAATATCAGCTAAAGGTTATGACTTCTATGGCTGGCAAATATCGGTAGATAATTTTCGCAGTACACTATACCAACAATAGGTTGCTATTAGCAATATTCCTTAACAAATGTGATCCAAATCTAAAGCTAAAGTTAACAAAATAAAAGGATGAACTAGAATAAAGAGCAAATTATTAACTCACGGTGTATTTTTCTATTATCTTTCTTAATTTCTGCCTGGCTCTTCTTGAATATTCCATACTCAGAGAAATATCATTGTGCTCCCACCCACACAATTTCTTATGGCCTTCCAGTTCCTCCTCGACCTTTCTTCTATTGGCTCCAATATGGTCCAAAATTCTGGAAAAAAACACAATATAACTTGTGAACTGATCCAAGTGAAAAGGATCTGAAACCCTCAGCTGGATAAACTTTATGGATGACCCATAAAAAGGAAAAGATGAAGTAAAAGAGAACTTACATTGGCAAAAACTGCACGTAGAACCCGAATGTGTTGTACAGAATTTTCACATTCTCCTCTTGGTAAGGACTTGAATAAGATCCGCGACGCAGACCACTACTGACGTGTCCATGAAAAGCTAGTAGTAGTTGAAGACGCCTTCTAAATTCACCAACACTAGACGTGAGTATGAACTCATCCAAACTCTGAATAGTGGATTTGTCAAATTCACGGGTATCAAAATCAGAAGAATATCTATGTAGAAGAACAGAATATAAAGGAAACCACAACCCCCCAGCGTTAGTTTGAAACTGCGCTTCAACTTCATCAAGCAAAGCAGGCCAAGATTCAAACTCTAATTTCTGCCATGCCGAAACCAGAGCATATATAGGTTTCAAAACATCGGATATAGGAAATTTTGCAACAGTTTCCTGTAATGTCTTGATCCTATTCAGTAAAAATTGCAAGCCTGAGACAGCCTTAGCAAGAGGGGTGCTCAAAGGTATGGCCAAAACCATTTCAATAGCATCCAAAATTTTCTGAAGAGCAGGATGATCATCCCATTCTTTTAAAAGCAAAAATACAGTCTTTCTCAGATTCAGAAGTGGCTCTACCATTTTAGCCATCACAGGAGCATTAGAATCCTTATAAAAATTGTATGTACGGCCATTATGAGAAGAACCGAACTTCTTGTCATGCTCCAAGCAAACACGGAATATGTGTTCTGGCATAAGCTTAGCATCCAAAGTAGAAGAAACGAAACCCTCTAAGTTTTTTATCATTCTTGTTCCCAATCCATAAGAGTCAACGAAGGTACACCGTTTGTCTGCATCAGATACCTGAATAATTCCAGGATCTCGAAAGAGATCCATGGAACCAAACAACTGAATGTGAATATCCACTGTAGCATTCAGAACAGAGTCCTCAATACTCCTCCAATCTTGCTCGGAATTCTCGGGGCTTTCATCAGCATTGAGCTCTTCTGCCGATTCTTTTTCGGCGGCCAATTCCTGCCACTCTAAGAAACTCTCGTTTTCAACTGCACTCCTAAGAGTTGATATATCAAGATCAATTATGCTCTCAATCCTAAATGCTCGAGGTCTGAATTTGAATTCCTGAGCTTCACTGTTTTCTCTTTTTCTAACTTGAAGTTTCATTTGCATCCAAAAACTGGCAAACTGACCAAATACTCTATCCAAAAGCGAGAAGGATGTGTTATCCAAAAGATGAGTCTCCGCTACTGAATGCACAATACGAAGGAGAACATTCTTGTAAATGGAACTCTTGAATTGCAAGGGTGAGTGGGCTTTGTCACCACTGGTATCTCTAGTTAAAGTGACTAAATTCTCGAGCAGTCCCAAATCCAATGACCCGATATCTAAAGGATACCGAATATCACAGGAAGTAAGCTCGTGTTGCCAGCCACCTACGGGAATGTAAATGTTTTTGGAGGATATGATTCTGGGAAATCTCACGAATGAATAAATTGTATCCAGAACAAAGTCAGTATCTTGCTGTCCAACTTTCTCCAGGAATGTTTGACAAAAAGCGCTTGAAAGAACAAATGATAATCCTAACTTCATTTCATATATTGCAACCTGAACTGGTTCGATTATATCAACGTACTCGAAGTACTCTTTTGATAGTCTTTCAATGAAACATGTAGCCCTTTCCTGCCAATTCTTCACTTGCTCCAAATCAAACGACCTTGCATGCATGCCCTCAATATTTTTAACCCAACTAAGAGGAGTTATAACAAATTCCAGAAATTCATCACATTCATTTTTTAACTTCTTAAATTTTCCGGCTCGGGGGCGATACACAATCTGTCTTTGCATCCTTTTCCTCTCAGCAAGTAGATTTTCCAGCAACCTCGCTTTAGATTCATCAGGTGCTCTCAACTGGAAACTTCCAGCTACGTGGGCACATTCCTGTCGAACGTCAATTTCAAGCTCAAGTGAAGCAATCTTTTCTGTCAATTGTGAATACTTTATTGAGTATTTCACCGTAGGATCGATGTTATCACAGCAAACCAAAAGACGATACCGCAAACCGGCAATCCTCAACCAAGCGCATCCAAGGGAAAGTATTGAGTCATCACATGAAGATGGACTATAAAATTCAGAGAGAAGAGGCTTTATCAAAGGTTCGAGCAAGGATTTAAAGATTTCATGATTTGATGATTCAAGGCAACCCATAACCTTTACAACATCATCCGCAGTTTTGCCTGATTGAGTTGAAACAAAGGACTTGATTTTAGCATACTGTTCCACCTCAAATGAACTTTTATGTGCATGTATAATCTGCTCGAAGAGAGACCGAGCAGCCGATTGCAGGATAGGTTTTACACTAATGGCACTGGAACAACCACGCCAAAGACTAGTCGAGCAAGCTCTAAGTTTAAAACTGTGCAACGGATAATCTCTGATGGCCCATGTATGTCCAAGAATCCACTCAACAGTTTCTGCTTTTAGGGGACGAAAAAACCTGTCTGGCAAAATAACATCAGCAGCAGAAAGCTCGGAGCCATCATCTGATGGGAGAGGATAACGCATCCATAAAAATGAGTGCCACTTGAACCACATCTCAAGCACATAACTAGAAACTTTAGCATCCACAGCAGGGACGGACTCCCAAGCATCCACGGTCCATATAATCTTTTGATGCGGTAAAAGATCAGTCGGAGGCCGTGATGTCCAATTCAATGAAACTTTGAGAGCAGATTGAAGATGGCAAGACAATTTAGATAAAGCCTGGTGCTGTTCTTCGAGATCAAGCAAAGGAATCCGTGATAGCTCGGGAAGCAACAACATATCAAAGAAGAAACTATTGTCATCAAATATGGGCAGCTCAACTAATAGACAAAGAAAACCTGATCTCCTGCTTAGTAAATCAGGGAAGAAATCACAACAAACAGATAAACCTGCAGACCACCATGCTTGCTCTGGGGCCATTTCGTTAGCTTGCAACTTTTGTTTCTCGAACTGAATCTTTTCTGAAAACATTTGATACATTTCTTCCAACTGCTGGACAACATCGGAGTCATTTTCATCAGAGTTTCCAATAAAGTAAGAAGACATGGAAACGCCCTTCAGTGCAAGGTCGCGAAGTTCAGGACTAAAAGACAAAACGGCTTCAGCAAGTTCATCATTTCCATCCAGCTCCCAGTAACCGGTCCTTCTTGGCCAAACCTGATTGCAGAGTTCCAGAAGTTGATATTGCTTGGTGTATATATCACCAGAATGTGGCATACAAGGATGACCGCCGTGCACCCATAGCAATGATTTTTGCGACCACAAGAAGCCAATAAACACATGATCCCAGTTTTTAGCTTCTCTCTACAAAAAGCAATTAAAAAATGAGATCAGTGATACGAGAAGAAATGCATACAGAGAGGAAGAAAGTGGGGAAGGGGAGAAGAGGGATTAAATCAGTGAGCTCACCCAAAACTTGTCTACTTCTTCGGGACAAAATTCCTTGATCTTTCCAATTTTCTTCAACAAAGACCGCCAAGAAATGACGATGGAATCATTAAGTGACACAACATAGGATTCATGATGAAGTGATTTAATACCATCCCAGAACAGTATGTGATGTTCAAGGAGACCATTGTATAATCGGAAAAGCGAATCAAAAGATGAAGACTCTACAAGTAACTCGAGCATTTTCTTTTCCATCATTCGCAGAGTATTCAATATAGGTATAAAATTCGTTGTTCTCTGATCGTGAACATACTGAGCTTCTGATCTCCACTGCTGATAGCTAAGCCTGACTAAGGGCGCAGCCTTAATTGAATTCATGAGAAGTTCAGCATGGAATTCTTGCAAATTGGCAGATGCAAATAAATCAACCAAATCCATTGAAAGAATTGGAACAGGGATAGCTTCTAATTCAATGCCGCTATGAGATAGAAGTTCCTTACGGCAACGAAAAATATTCTTCCAAACAGGATGCTTCAATTCCTCATTTAGCACATCCAGAAATGAGTGGAAGAATGAACAAAATGGTTCAAGTTGAGAGCCAAACCAGCCAAACCAGCAACGGTAAAGCTCCATATCATTCTCCGTAGCTTGCTCTATTGCCCAATTAGCTGCAAACAATAGCCTTTTTTCAGCTGATTCAGAGCTGAACATTGTTTGCCTGACCTCACTCCTGTCCATATTGTGAAACATAATAAGACACAATCTTCTGGCACCCATCAAGTAAATCCCCTCGGAACCAATAGCAGCCAGGGCTTGTTCTTCTGGATACCTAGACGATGCAAACGAAGATGCAATTTGTGCCCCAAGGCATTCCAAATACATGCAATTTTGCCTCACACAAGTCTCCCTCGACCGGAGGACAAAATCACTTACATTCAAGGGTTTAGGCCATCCACCTGGCAAACAGATTGATGAATCTTGAGAGCAGTTATCACCATGCAAGTGCAGGATCGACAGATAAGAACTTGCTGCCTGATCAACAATATTCTTTCCTTCACCCTCACCCAAGGAAGAAAGATAAGTATGCTCCCAACTTACTTGGAGGCTCCAGATGGCTCGATTACCCTTTGTAATAAGCTGCTGAAATAACTGAATCCATCTTGCAAGCTCAAGGTATGTAATTCTAACCCCAAGCCTTGCGCCTTCACGCCTAGCATAGATGTGGGCATTTGACATCATGTCAACCAAGTTACTGAAGGGAATACCAGAGAGGACAATAAATCTTTTTGTATCTCTGAGCTCACAACCAAAAGAACTCCTATCAAAATCCTCATTAAGCAACCAAAAGGGCTGCATCAAATAAATTTCAACCCCTCTGTTTCTCATTGCTCGGGAAACTTCTCCGAAGCTGGGATTCACTGTGAGGAACATTCGAAATTGAGGATGAGGATGGAGAACAACAGGCTTACCATTTACTGTTCCACATTCATTCACCGTGATTGATCCCGACTGCTCAACTAAAGAGTTGATCCTATCAAGAACCTGCATACAAAAGGAAAAACGTGAAGTTTTGCCAAGTAATATAAAAAACCATATAGTACAAAATAGATTATACTATCAGAAAACGATCAGAAAGGTAACATTCTACAGACCGTTGGGTTGCAGAGATTTGCATTCTCTAGAACAATCCATTCCCCATTTTCTATCGCCTTGAGTAGTTGTCCAGTTATCCATTCAAACTTCGCAGAATGTTGCCTTCTCGAACAATCTTCTTCCAACTTTCTGATGGTCAACAGTGTTTCATCCAGATCTTTGCCTGACCAAGCTACAGGTAGCCTCTTTCCCTCTAGATCAGACCTTAGATATTCAACAATATCGACCAGCAAAGGAATGGAACTATAGCATTTAGTTCTCCAGGTTTCAACATCCGTAGAGGTAGAACTTGTTGCAGGACAGGAATCAATTCTGGATAAGAAGGTGAGCCATCTGGCAAGGAGATCTTTTCTCTTAACGGATACCTCCAGAGTAGATTCTAATTGAAGGCTGCAGTACTCATTCAAATATTTTTCAACTTGGGCTACAACGAGACGATAATTACGGAAGGCATTATGTTGCTCAAAGCATCCAAGCAATTCAGATATATCAGTGGCAGATGAAAGATTTAGCTCATTAAGCACATTACCTGTAAGCTGAGCAAGTAACCGGATCAATGAAGTCTTACCAGATGATGGTGGACCAACTAATATGCACAACCACTGATGTTTTACACAATCAGCAACAGCTTCCAGGTTATTAAGCAAACCAGGTAAGACTTTAAGTTGACGATCAGAAAACCCACATGCTTGGTATAGGTTCCTCTTGATGGATATATTCCCAACAATCAAATTCTGAGGATTGATTTGTACTCTTGGATATGGATTTATGAATGGTTTAAGACCAAAAATCTGTTCATATAGCTTAATCACTTCTAATCTATCAGCTGCTGTCCGCATTCTTTGCACATAAACAGTATTCAGAAAGCAATCGGATCTTGAATTCTCGTGTGCTCCTGCAAAGTTTCAGCATATAATAAATCCATGTTATGCCACAGGAGAGGGAGGAAACCCCTTAAAAAGGCAAAAAAGCAAAAAAGTTATCAAAGAAATACACACGCGAACCTTGTATCATTTCACATGAACGAATAACATCCCGCAAATTGAACTCCCATGGTGAACCATCTTGAGCAAATTTATGATATAACATAGTATCTTCATGCAAACGCTTATTTAACAAAACCAGCTTGCTAAGAAGAGATCTAGGTATTGAAGGGTGGAGTGAGCTACAAATGGATATATAATCATCCTCAACCAGCTCATCAACATAAACCTATAACAAGACCAAGGTTGATTATAATAACGGATAATAATAAACATAATAATAAAAATTAAAAAAGAAAATCACCCGGGTAAAAATTTGAAGGCACCATAGTGACATGCCAGGAATTAGAAGCAATGCAAAAGCAAGAATACCTTAGTAAATCGGTTTAGGAATGACTTAGGAAGACCTTTCCGGCCACCACCCTGAGAAGAAGGGTTTTGACAAGCAAAAATCCTGAAAGATGCAGGGCACTTAAAAGTACGACCTAATTCTGGGACGAAGACCTCAGCGCGGTGATCCAAGATTGCATTCAAACCCTAATCAGAACCAAAAACTCAACGCATCAATTTTTTAAGCCAAATGAAGAATAAGAAGCAATCTTTAAATAACAAAATACAGCCAAGACATGAGAGAAAAGAAAGTTATAGAAATGTAAATTATACCTCTAAGACGGACTGTGGTGCAAGATTTAGCTCATCCAGTAGAACCCATGCCCCCTTCTTTAAAGCCTGAAATAAATCGAGCATCAGCAATGAACATTTCAGGAAATACAATAAAGCAGAGTACTTATAATATTAGTAGAAAGATCAACCTGCAGCAGTATTCCATCAGACCATGCAAATTGCATTCCTTCATCACTCTCCACAGGCAAATCAGACCCCAGTAAATCCATTATATCAGTCTTCAGCAGAGTAGCCAAAAAATGCACGATAGTCAGATAGAAAATACAAAGATAAAGTAGTCTTAGAGGCCATGTGCTTATGTGATGCAGTCTTAGAGTTTCCTGAATAAAGACCTGTTTTTATCATGGGAAGCGAGAGTAACAACTATGGCCAGGATAAAGTTTACCTGTTCAGACAAGTTAATTCTTACGACTGTATGCCCAGAAAACATGCCAATGGCAGCAATTAAACTGGTCTTCCCAACACCAGGACTGCCTTCTAAGAGAACTTGAAAAGATAAAAATTCCAAGTGTCAGAAAACTATCCCATACATACCTCAAAAAATATAATTAATAAATTTAAAAAAATGAAAACAGTATCCTTTAAAAGGATATCCAGTAGTGAAAATAGGCAGAGATGCTGACAGTATAAATGAACATCAATGCAACCCTGCCAAAGACAACATATAAATAAAAGAATGAGTACCATCAGAAGAAAAATGAGTAATACCTGGCTTTGCAAGCTGCATAGCACGGAGAACCCGCATAGCATTTCTACGAGTAGTAGGTGCAAGAAACTCAAATCCTGTCGCATCAGAATATCCATCACCTAGACAAGAACAAATAAGATTGCATAAGCAATACATCTGGTTTAGTTAAGCGTAGATAAATATTTTCCATAAATCAAGCAAATCCTTGATGCTAATAACCAGAAAATTGGAGCATAAATAACTAATAATACAAATAAGCAATTGAAGCCCCTAGAATATTTGACTAGACAAACTTATTATCTCCTTAAGTATATCACCTTTGAAAGATTTTTAGTTGGAGAGCTAAAGACAATAAACAGGAAACAACATTACCTCGTTTGATGTAAAAGGGATGAATGCCAAATCGATTGTCACAAAGCATGCCATCAGCATCAGGGACTGAGATTACAGCCGAAATACTAGAATCAACCCAACCATAATTATCCAGTGTTGCAATACTGGTGAGGTCAATACTGGGATAATGTCCCTGAAGTTATAAACAAACTACAATTTAGCCAATGCACGTTGCCAAGGCATTACCAGAACTGGTATTTTAAGCCAGAGAAATGTTTGAAAGATTTGAAAAGGATTGAACAAGTTAAACATCAAATACATTTTTATCATTGGTATTATTTTTGTAGTTTATAGAAAATAAAGCATATAGGGTCTAGAATCAACATCTGTGCATCTATAAGGAGAAGAGAATTAGACCTCCAGCTGTTTCAGAAGAAACGAAAGACACTTCTTCATCAACTTTACTGCATCACTTCTTGACAAATTTGTACCTGGAACTAATAAAGGGAAAAGGTAGGAAATTGTCAAGACGACAAACAAATAAAGAGAGTTTTGAGGGGGGAAAGGAAAGGAAATGAGATGACAAATTGTAATTTCAGCAGTTCCAAAAGCAAAAATAAACTTACTGGGAAGGAACTTAAAGAGAGCCTTTATTTAAAGAGAATAAATACACAAATAGCAATGATATATGAATCCAAAACAAGCAAGGCAAAAAGGAATACCCAAACTTAACCCATCAAGCAGAACCAGGAATACTCCATGTAGTAATGCGTATTCAGGTTGTAAAGATTCTTCAGTTACATTGACAAAAGAAATCCAAGATAAAAAATCTCTAACAGTAAGCATTCTCCCGGTTTCCAGATGGTTGAACCACTGCAGAACAGGAAGAAAGAACACAACAATATCAGCAACCAAGGGGCAACAACAGAACACACAATAAAGAAATATAGAAATTAAGAGACACCTAGAGCAGTACGTACATCCCAAAAGTTAAGCATGATATACACAATTCCAGATAGTTGGGAGCTTGCAATCCTGCAAAATTAAAGCAAACAAGAATGAAATATAAACAAGAAACACTCCTCTATTGAAACCTATTTTACCCATAAGACCAAAAAGGACATTTACCTCTCAAGGCCAATACACTTGAGCTCGTCTATGTCACCAACTGAAGGAACC
>JAOWBF010000034.1:6572782-6586461 GCA_028566175.1 Vinca major
CACTAATCACCACATGAAGTTATTTAAAAGGTGTTAAAACAGTCCCTTAAGTTTCTAGTTCAATTATTTAAGTCCCCAACTTATAAATAACAACAAAGCAACCCTTAAACACAAAATGTACAAGCATGTTTGACACGTAATTTCAAAAAGTTCAGGTTTCACATATCAAGCAGAGTCTATACATGATCAACAAATTTTGTTTTTGGTATACTTCTGTAGTTTTTTTTATCTTGGTAATTAATTCATTTATGAATGACAGATCATGCATTAAATATTAGAGAGCAGAAGAGAAATTTACTCCTATAAATTCATACATTAACGAGAAGATATATAGTTGATGGATTGAATATTGAGAAAAGAAATGTCGGTTTGAGCGGTGAAAATTGTATGTACCCGTCTGTATACTTATTTCTGTGTCCAACCAATAAGAATTTATCATGTGGTTATTTTTTTTTAATTATATATACATATGATGAATTTTAATTGGTTGGACACAAATAAATATACAGACGAGTACAAACGATTATTTGCGGTTTTAAGGGGTGTAGACTTTGAGTTGGGCTCCAAGGTAAAATCAATTCAAATGCACACTTGCTTACTCTACTTGAATAGCAATTCCTTTGAGAATCCTCTACTCTCTTAAAATAACGTTATTCTTTGATTTATAGGTAGGGAGACGATGAATATATTTGATTGAGTCTAGTTTGAGTTTGAAATACAAATTGAGACGTACATTTTTTTTGATTGAGTCTGTGAATGAAATATCAATATTAAATAGAAAAGAATTTGATTTAAGTTTGAGATTGATATCAATAATTCAGAGTAAGACCCAATCTAATCTGCCCCATATTTGCATTCATAAAAAAACATCCTGCATGTCTCCTTTCCATTTTCATGATTGAAGTCCACTTTTATTCTACATGAGGGATACAAGCTTTATTAAACATGAATTTATGTAAGAATTTTGTTATAGATTACTCATAGTCAAACTACATTTCTTACTTCTTTGTTCAAATCAAGTGTAGAGTAGAGAGTTCAATTTGAGACAAGTGAAGTTATTAATAAAGATGATAACTTTAGTAAGACTCAAATATTACTATTAAGTTTATATTAATTAAAAATAAGATTTTCTTTTTTTTTTTCGGGGGTTAGGGTGTAGGGGGTTAGCTAGCTGGACGCTTTGGCCCGGTATCGAACCTGGACCTCTCGGTTTCAGGCAGTGGATGTTACCCACTGAGCTATCATGCCTTCGATAATAGGATATTCTTGAATAAGGTAATTTACTTTATATACAATGTTTTTTTTTTTTTGCGAATATGAATGTGATTTGATTAATTTCATTCTTAACGAAAAATAATACTTCTTTCATTCCTTAATATAAGATTTTCAAAAAAATAATATATTTTGTTAGTCTGCAACACCAGCCAAAATTCGAACTTATGACCACGACTTTACCAAACGATTTGGGAGTAAACTTAGAATCACTTGACCATTATCTTTGTTGCTTTAAATTTTACAATGCTAACTAAACTTATAATATCACAATCTTATAATATTACAATGCTAACTAAACTTTTTAATAGGTTTAAATTTTATATTTTAAAGGATTTTTTAAGAGTAAAATGCGATTTCTCTAAACCTTAGAAGCAGTCGTGCTTCATAGGCTTATGATATTTATTTGATAACGGTCTTTGCCACACAAAATAGATGTGCAAGTTTATTATTACGCAAGCATATTACTATATAAAGTTCAATCTTTTTTTACTTATTTCATGATAAGTCGATTAATATATTTATATGGGCATTTATAAGTACATCTATATAAATTCGTAATTGTATAAAAACAACTATATCTCTAAATAATTAAATTAAGTAGTCCAACAATCCAAACCCGTGAAGATGATTCTTATAGAACCCAAGTACATTAGCCGGACTCACAGCATGCTCGTGCAACTTCCACACTCCAATCTGGCTCTGGTGCAAAATCGCCTTGATAGTTAAATGTAAAAATTTGATAGTTGAAATTCTTTTTTTAGCCAACGTTTATTGCACCTAATAAGTGTTTCATACTTTAGGACATGTGTGATCACTGAATGTATGTTCTAATTTTCAGAACATTTGACTTAACAAACATAACATCTGTGAGTTTTTTAATTAGAATGACCATTTTTTACAAAATAGGTATCAAATGATCACATTTTTTTGTGGAAGAATTTTATTAATGAGAATGAATAATGAAAATTTTACAAATTTTAAAATCCGTTTTTTTGCTGACATGTCAAATACTTTATTGCACCAATATGTATCAAATACCACTATCGCCACTCTTTTTTTTGTCAGAAAAAAGTTTGGGTGGGTTCTATTCCGATCACCACCAACACAGCCTTCACATCAACAACGAGAATTGAACACTTAATCTTTGTAAAAAACCAGTGGCGGAGTCAGGATTTATTTTTAGAGAGCCGTAAATTTTTTTGGGGAGGGGACCGTAGTATAAATTTTTTTTTTAAACAGTTGAATATATATACCTAGTAAATAAAAAAATGAAGATTCTTGGGGGCGGGGGACCCCGGGGCCCTTAGTGGCTCCACCATTAATAAAAATATGTCAAATTCTTATCAACTGAGCCAACTTACATCGTTCCCTCTACTCGCCTATCTCTCTCTCTTTTCTGTTTTTTTTTTTCCGCCAATTTTTTTATAGAGAGCAGAGAAATACGAAAGAAGAAGAAAGAAGGAAGAGGAAAAGAAAAAACCAGAGCTATATGAGAGTGATACTTCTCGTGATACGTATAAATATGGAACCCCATTTTTCCCTCTCTTCTTTATGTCTCTTTCTTCATTGATTTCAAGTCATGAGTTGTGTTTTTCGTCTTCACCAAACTAAACCCTTCTTCTCTCGTGTCCTTTCCATTTCTCGTTGTATCAATTATGGCTACTACTATTAGTAGCAAGTAGTTGTTAGTATTTTACTAAATACTATTTCTGCTACTTTTTTCATTTTCCCCTTTTTTTCAACTTTCAATTTCCTCCTCTTTTTGGTTCTTTGATTCCTCTTCCCTTTCTGTTTTTTCGCTCAAAGATTTCTGGGTTTTTGTTTTTGTTAGCTTTAAGGTGAAGTTGATCGGAATTCGGTGCTTGCTTTTCTGATTATCATCGACCGTCCTGTTTCAGGTATGGTTTTTTCTTCTTCTTCTTCTTCTTGATTTTCGAATTAATATCTAGTCTGTACCAAAGATTGTTGGTGGCAAAGGGCTTGTGTTGAAATACAGGAGATGAATTTACTTTCCTTGTTTTGATCAATATTTTTGGCAATATTATGGGTTTTGGCGGACTATTTTGGATTTTTAAACATGGTTGAGGATCTGGGGAAGTAGATGGGTTTTTCCTTTTGTTTATTGTTTGATTATTTTGCTTTTTCTAGTCCATGTTGGTCATGAATAAATTGATAGGAACATTTTTTTTTAAAATTTGGTTTACGCTACTAATTAATCGATGTTAGACAAATTTCAACGATGAAATGGATCTGATCTTCATGTGTTGATTATCTGAATAATTGAAAAAAAAAAATTATATGCATTTTTGTGAATTTTGAAAAGAAAATCTCTGTACAATGAGAACAAAATTCTTCTAGCTCTGTACCTCTTGTCAATTAAAAAATGATGAAAAGTGAAAAGTATGAAATGGAGAGAAAAACGGTAAGAATTCATTGGTTATTGTCTCTTCAGTGTTTTTCTTGAGATATCAGATGATGTATGAGCTAATCGAGAATCGGCTATTTGTGATCAGTGCACATAAATGCTTTCTGAATGATATGCAAAAATTAAAATGGTTTTGGGTCTGTCTTATTTATGCCTCTTGGCTTTGATTTAAGAGTATGATTCTGTGGCAAACGCGACGATATGGGGATTACTGTTTTAATGGTATTTTGTGAGCAACAACTTTGTATATTTATTGACAAATATTATGCCAGTCTTCAATCTATATGTTTAAGCTGTATTTTGTGAGCATCCAATTTGTGCATTTATTACCAAAAGTAGGTATGTCTCCTATCCATCTCCCCGTCTCCCGCCCATACCCAATAATTGGGGGCTTAATTGTTATTGTTGTTGTGATCATGATCTTGAAATTCAAGTTAATCATATAGTTTGAGTGCCATCATCAAAAGTTAATGTGTCATTTGTGTCTTGCATCTCAAGTTGTGATGGTGGTTATGGAAGAAAAATATTGGTTATCTACTAAGTATCTTGTAACTTAAGCTAGTCTGGTAGTTACATAGAGTACATCATTTTCTCATGATACTACCTTTCAAGAACTTATAGTCAAATCATGCTTGCCTAATAGCAAAAGATTTTTTATGAAATGGTATTAACTTCATTACATATCCAATTTTTGCTTTTGCATATTACTATCTTTTCATGGCTTCCGATTTCCTTATTTAATACTCTAACATAAGTTTGATGCCGCGAAATTGGTAGCACTCGAGAAATCTTCGTGCCCTTGTTGATTCGACATTCAAAATGGTTGTGGACTATGATGGAGGATTTGAATCGTCCCTTCTGAAATATGGCTGTCCTTGTCTCCGTATTCCGTTGTCAGAAATGGGTTATAACAAAGCTTTGAGCTACTATTTGTAGTTTATTTTGTTTATCTCTAGCTAGGAATAATGAGTACTATGGCTGGTTGTAGTGAAATAGTTGAGTGTCTGGAAGAATTGGAATCTGAAGCCGAACTAGATGAAAATGATCAGAAGGATAAGATGGTGAGAGCTGGACGGAAGTATTATATAGAGGACGATATTAACAAACTTTTTGAGGCTGTTGATATTAAAAGAACTCGTAAAGTTTTAGGTAAACAAGCAGATTACAGATCTATAGATGCACTGAATAAGAGTGCCATGAAAAGACCCATGAGAGTGGGTTCTGTTCAAGCATCGGGTATTGGGATTTCAGAGCCCGTAAGTTTGAAGCAGGCGCTCAGAGGATTATGCATTTCTCAGGCATCAGAGATGGCCGCTATGAAGAAGCGATTGTCAAAATCAACACGTTCATCTGCTGTCTCGGAAGCCGGAACTGTTAAGAGACTTTACAGGGCCGTAGTAGTGCAGGCTAATGAATCTGGTCGTCCATTTAGTGAAGGTAAAGGGAATTTGGTGGAGATATCTCTTGTTCCAGAAAGCTGCACATCTTCCAGTTTCATAGGAAATATGCATACTTCTGAGATGGAACATTTAAATTCAAATTCCAATGTTTCTTTCGGTTTATCAGAGCCACCTGTACAAGAGTTAAAATTGTGCGAAACACTGCCTAATGATAAGATAATTCCCCCGTCAGCCACAGTTCGTAGTGACCTCTCCGATGCAGGGTTAGAGCAGAACAAGAAGATAGAAGTACAGTGTTCTTCAGTGGGCAATTCTACTGAGAAGGAAGCTCCTGTACTATGTGAGTTTGTTCCAGAGCCAACTGAAGTTCCAATTGAACCAATGACGGACAAGGAGCGAGAGCGTAAGCCGGCCCCCGCATCTTCTTCATCTACTGTTGATGTTGGAAGTAAGGCCAGTAAACTGGCTACAAGTAGTCCACGTTTAATGAGGCAATTTTTCAGGAGCAAAAACTTTGTTAAGAAGAAGTTGATGGCAAATTCTACTACTCAAACTCCTGATTCTGCTTCGGAAAATATGCGTGTAGATGATAAAGTTCCTCCTGAAGCAAGTAGGTCAAATGTATCCTTAGAATTCAGCTCGAAGTATGTTGCCTCTAATTCCGGTAAGCGAGGTCCCGCTTCAAGTTCTTGCAAGAGAAGTATAGTTAACCAAGCTGAGGACAGATCACGATCAAGAGAAAAGGGGGAGGTTTCTCAGAGCTCAAAAAGTAGCATTGGGGATTATAGCAGCACCACAAGCATAAGCGAAGAAAGCTATCTGAGCATGTCAAGCCATAGTGGCTATAGGCCTCACATGTCAAAAGATTTGAGATGGAAAGCTATTCACTGTGTTCAGAAACAGTTTGGTAACGTAGGTTTGAAACATTTCAAGCTGCTCAGGAAGCTTGGTGGTGGAGACATTGCCAATGTTTACCTATCTGAGCTTATTGACACAAACTGCTTATTCGCTTTAAAAGTAATGGATAATGAATTTCTGGTCAGCCGGAAAAAGACGCCAAGGGCTAATACAGAAAGGGAGATACTACAAATGCTAGATCATCCATTTCTACCTTCGCTTTATACCCACTTTACAACGGATAAATTCTCTTGCTTGGTCATTGAATATTGTCCCGGGGGAGATCTGCATGTTCTCCGCCAAAAGCAACCTAGCAAGAGTTTTTCTGAACAAGCAGCCAGGTAACGTTTTTCTTTAAAGCTGGAGTGCTAATACTAAGTTTAATTGCTATATTTATCTGCTATATTTATCGATCTTGAATTGGATTCTTTTACCGAAAGATCCAGCTAGGGGTTTGATTTTGATAATCTGTCCATCTTGTGCTAATGCAGGTTTTATATTGCTGAGGTTCTTCTAGCATTGGAGTACCTTCACATGCTTGGAGTTGTGTACCGAGACTTAAAACCCGAAAATGTGCTAATTCGAGAAGATGGTCATATCATGCTCACTGATTTCGACTTGTCCCTTAGATGTGCTGTAAATCTGACATTGGTTACGTCATCCTCTCCAGCTACTGAACATCCAAAGAAGATGCCGAGTCCTCCTTCAGAATCTAGTTGCATCGATCCTTTCTGTCTTCATCCATCTTGGCAAACGTCCTGTTTCAACCCTAGATTTCTGTCTGCTGCTGCAAGAACCCGCAAGCTGAAATCTGAACTGGCTGCCCAAGTCAGCCCCTTGCCTCAGCTTATAGTGGAACCAACTAGTGCGCGATCCAACTCCTTTGTGGGCACGCACGAATACCTGGCTCCAGAGATCATAAAGGGTGATGGCCACGGGAGTGCTGTAGATTGGTGGACTCTGGGAATTTTCCTCTACGAGCTCTTATATGGAAAAACGCCTTTCAAAGGGCCAATGAACGAGGATACATTAAGTAATGTGGTGTCCCAGTGTCTTAAGTTTCCGGAGAGTCCAAGCGTGAGTTCAAATGCAAGAGACCTAATGAGACGGCTATTACAGAAAGAGCCCGAGAATCGTTTGGGATCTGAGAAAGGGGCAGCTGAGATAAAGCAGCATCCTTTCTTCGAAGGCCTGAACTTGGCTTTAATACGATGTGCAACGCCTCCAGAGCTCCCGAGATACTGTGACATAGGAAGCTTAATCCCAGACTTTGCTTCACAAGATAAGGAGAATGGTAAGAACCCAAAAGAATGTAGGACCATAGGAGAGGATATAGTGTTTGAAATGTTTTAGCAATATTATATTATATATGTGTATGGGAGTTGGGACAGAATAGGTTCAGTTTTGCTTTTAACTTGTGCCTTTGGTTTTAAACTGACAGAAAAAAATATAAAAAATATTGTACATTAATGTGGTGAAAGCTAATGTAAGTATACATCTCTATGGGAATGTAACAAAGATAACTTGATTAATGTTCATGGATGACTAAGGTTTGTTTGTTCTTTTGAAAGTGGGGAGGTTTGTCTGCAACATAAATGAAATTGATATACAGAGTACATCACTGACACTGTTTGAAGTTGATAAACTAGATACCCCTGTACTCATCTCCACAGTCTCCGATGACTTTTAAAAGATCTCTCCCCTTACTTGAAGCTTCTTTGATGCTGCTAAGATCCTCTTCATCAAGAACGAACGAAAACACAGCATTCGTATCTTTGATGTGTTCTGCTAAACCAAGTCGAACACCAACCATTGATCCTGCTACTCCCGGCTGTGCATTAGAGAGCAACACAATTGAATTAGGAGCATATCTTTAAATGAAAATGAGAAGAGCTTTAATGGCTCATATGATGGAAGGCATCACTTCACCTGATCCAGAACATATCTCACGGCAACTGTTGGAATTGAGACCCCGTGTTTCGAAGCTACTGCTTTCATGGTCTTGAGCAAATTCTGGAACATACTCCAGCCTCCCCATGCATCAACCATCTAAATTCTCCAATGTAAAAAGAGGTTACTGTTAGAAAAGAGTTGTCCCTGTTTCTGTTTCCTAACTAAAGACTAATTTTCTGCACACTCTCAATACCCCCTCCTTGAATGGTCATGCTTTATTGTTAATTTCACCGCATTAGCAATCAACTTCTGTAAGTAATTTTCCACAGTTTTTTCCCCTAAGAAAATCTTATTTTAATTTTCTTTCTACAAATTAGTTCACCAAGTAATAACCTATAACCAATCAATCAATTGGTTTGAAAAAGAAAACAAGCTTGATTACTGTTCGGGGAGTTAGCACCTATTCAAAAGACTAGAATCGGGGAGAGGGTAACAAACAAATGGTTCTTCTGAGAGAACATACCCTTTTGTACTTCTGCAATGAAGGAGTGTTTAGTGGAGGGCCAGCAAAAGGAATTGTCAAGTTGGTATCGAGGAACTTTTCAGACAATAGTCCACCCATAACCGTACCATACCTGCAGATTGATATCCTCCATGAGAACTAGACAAGCAGGGGAATCTAATTTTCAACTTCTTATAGTAGTACTCGTATTAATTATTTAAGACATAAAAATGCTTTATTGTATCTCACTGTTTCCAGGATCATGGTTTTTATCATTAAGTTGTAACTTCTAAAGGAACCAGCAAACAAGACACTGAATGCGTCATCCACATAATATGATCCTGTTGGTTGGTAACCTGGTCAAGAGCCAAAGACTGCTATGACTATGATCCTGTTGGTTGGTAACCTGTTTAAGAGCCAAAGACTGCTATTTGAAATTTGATCTGAGTAATTAATGCATGCAGGAGAGGTTATAACTTTCCTAAGTAGATCATTGGGATATTATCGAAGAAAGTGTAGCCTAAGATAAAGACCATATGTCTGATAGAAAGGAAAGTGTCATCGTGTCCTTACTTTTAGAAGAATAAGCACTTGACACTTGGATATTTACCCGCATCCTATACCCGTACTAGAGTCCAGGTAACATAAGAACTGCCAGCCATGCTAGCACATATACGTATGTATGCACAACCACAAATCTAAGTGCCTCCAGATATGTGAATATGTACGAAGTAACAGACGACATTATGATATGCGTATGAGAGAGAGAGAGAGAGAGAGAGAGAGAGAGACGTTATAAGTTTTACTCCAGTAAGCTGGCAAAGCTCCGCCATTTTCTGCTGAGGCCGCATGTCAATGACTGAATGTTGTACCTGCAGAAACAATTTTTCCTCCAAAACTCAGTCAAATAGAGGTGCATGCATTCAAGTGCTGAGAAGGAAAAAGAGAAAAAAGAAAAGAAAAAGCAGTCTTAAGTGGACTAACCTGGTTGCTAACAACCGGAATACCATTCTCTAGAATTTTCTGCAATCTTTCCGTATCAAAGTTTGTCAAAGCGACGGTCTTAATCTTACCTGCATACCAATTACTGAAGTAATCCACTCTAATCAAGAAATTTGGCTGGCAAGATAACAGTGTAAGGCAATTGGCTTAAATCAAACCTTCTTCTTTGAGGTCTGTAAGGTGCTTAAGTGCATCAAGGTAGCCGAGATTAGAATAGTCCCACCTGGCACAAGAAAAAAAAGTCTAGTCAGCCAGTTTGATATTTGCAACACCTCCATGCTGTCCTTAAGCCCACAAAATGATCTTATAATCAGGAGATGTCTTATTATTCGATACCCTAGCTTTATTGCAAAACAATTGCAAGGCCTATTTATGTCGAAGATAAATTTCAGTGAAAAAAATAATGCCAGCTACTCTACATATATCATCTCCACTAGTTCTGGTATCAGTTTTTAAGTATCACAAGCACTAGCTGAGCAGTAAATAGATACAGGAGGTATGATCGTCATTACCAATGAAACTGAAGCATGTCCAAACAAGGAACATCCATCCTCCTCCGCGAAAGGTCAATGTTCTCCCTCACAAAGCTACTAGTCATCTTGACTGGTGGTGGAACCCATTTTGTTAGACTGCACAGAATGAACTCAAATTAGTATTGCAATAAACTCATTTTGTACTCTTATTGATCTATACAGCACCATTCCATTTTCTTTCTAGTGCGAATTTACTCTTAGCAAGAAATAAATCCCAATATTCCCTAAAATATATCCACATAAGGTGATGAATCCAAATAGCATTTATCAACAAACTCTTAACTTAATACTGAAAGTTACTATGACTCACCCTCTGATATTTTCCAAAAGCTCTGGTGGACGCTCTCGGCGCACTCTATTAATGAAGATTCCATAAAGATCTTCAGCAGGTCCATCTGCAGCAAAAGCATAAGTGCTTATTCAGAAAGACCACTAACATGAGATAAACAAAATGTTGCATTATGCCATAACAAAATGCACTAATTTCAACTGCAAATTGGAAGGAGAAAACGTATTCAAGCCGAAATATGTTATACATATATCAGCCAAATCAAAAGTGCTGAGTCCTGCATCAGCATATTGAAGCATGGTATCAACAGCACCATCTGGATTAAGTTTTCCCCAGGCACCACTACTAGTCTGCCACATCCCATTAACAACCCGACAAATCTTTCCCATTCTTAACTACCACCCTCTTATTATCTGCTGTCAACACGCATTGAATTGAACTTGAAAACAATTTTCTAGCATCACTAACTCTATTACACCTTATCATTACCGAATTCATAGTAAATTGGCTAAAAGAATTGATCAAGTAATCTGCCATTATCAATAGTAGACTAGATATACGTCCAAATCTTGCTATGCATTTGTGAATTCTGAATCAGCAATTGCAAAAAAATTGCCACTCTTTTCATTCTACTTTAAGTTATCCTATCCTCTCCCCTGTCTCAACTACCTCCATATGTTCTGACTTTGCATTTACAATTTTGCCCTTGTGAAATTTTGTTTTTTTTGTAAAAAACATGTGCAACAAAATACTATTAATAAAAAATAAAAAAAAGGTTTACATTTTTTTACCAGTGCCCATGTGAACTTTCTTTTCCTTTTCATATTTTTGAAAATTTAATTTAGAAAGAAAATTAAAAAGGGTGAAAACGTAATTTGAAAAAAATCAGTTAATTGAGCCTCACAGTGGTCAGCCATGTCGAAGGTGGTTAAACCGGAATCAGCATAGCTAAGCATGGCCTCAACGGCGTCGTTTCGGTCAATTCTGCCCCAACCACCACTAGTTTGCCACATTCCGTTAAGCACTCTGCATATCTCCAAAGAACCATTCCCATTCTTCAAAATTTCCGATCTCTTCTGTTTCTCTTTCTCCGCCACCACCCCAAATTCAGACGCCACCTCGCACCTCACTGCTCCACCGAGTCTGAGTCTTCTCCGCCGCCCACAACCGCCGCTTCCGGCAGGCAAAACCTCGAAATCGGTGGTGCTATTTCTGTTCCTAGTTGATGATTTTGTGATACTTTTATTCAGGTAATTAGTAGATAAAGAGCGCTGCACTGAGAAAGCAGTAGCTGCTGAAGCCATTGTTAAGAATTTGTTATTTTCGTGAGAAGCTTCTGGTTTGAATTTTTCCCTGGAGAATATATATGGAAGATAAGATAAGTTTTATCGCAAAAAAAAAAAAAAAAAAAAAAAAAAAAAATTGTTTTAGGGGTAAAAATGTCAATTTCGTTCTAAATGAATTTTTTAATTTAGTTGGGAGTATATTTCGAAAATGTGTACTCTTTATTGTTCTGCTTGTTTTTACGACATGTTATTATTGTTATTTCGTCCATTTTTCTGTTCAAATACCGCCAAGACTAAGACACTTTTAATGTCAGGTCGTGAAAATGAATAGGACAATAAAGGGTAAAAAAATTCAAAAGGACTCAAAACTCAATTTGAAAATTTATTTAGGACGAAATTGACATTTTGCCTTATTTTAGGTTTATATGGTTAAAATATGTCTATTTTAGAAAAATGGACGTTCAATTTGGATCAAATTAAAATAGTAATATGAAATTCAATTTAAGATGAAGGGAGTATTTATTTATTGCACTAGTAGTAATATATTTTAAGCAAATTCACACTATGAGTCCAAAAACAATTTATTTTTAGAAGTAGAGTCCATAAACTATATTTTTAACATCTTCTATCCTAAAACATATTAGGTTTGGTGCACTAGGTCCTTTCGTCAAAAAGTCATCCAGTCAACTGTTAATTTAAATTTTAAACTTGGTCAACAACAAAGTAATGAGGGTATTTTCGGTAGTTTAATTAAAATCCCTCCCCTATCTCTTCATTTTTCATCTCCCCCTCTCCCACCTTCACCATCTAACACCGCCGCCGTCGTCCACCATATTCCTTGCCATTTTTTTTTGCTCTGTTACAATATTCCAATCCACTCAGAAATTCATCTTTCCTTGGCACACCTTTACCTAATTTTAAGAACCATATTCACCAACTTCATCAATTTTCAATTTAACCCCCATTAAGAATGATTCAATATTGAGTTTTATGAGCATTTTGAAGCAAAATGTGAAATATTTTTCGCCCAAGTGCAAAGGTCATTCTCTGCGGTTTCATATTGTAGAATCCCTCTTGGTACTTTAACTGCTAATTAACCCTATTGTAATCTACCCTAAGCTCTTTAAGTGAAGAACTTTGACCAATAGTATGGGGATTTTTTCAACGTCGTTTGTTTTTGTGATACCCGGGACCTTTCGTTTAAATGAATTGTGTGTTTAATTCATAAATAAGATAATTAATAATAAGTATCATGAATTAATTGTTATGTGCTAGATGACTTTTATGTGTTATATGTGTACACTTACAATTTTATGTGTGTGGGTCATAAGCGTAATTAAAATAAAAGGAAAGGTCCTAATTTATAAATAAGGTAACTTTAAGCTACTCAAGGGCTGAGATTTTTGGAGAGTCTCCACACACAAGAAACCTAAATATAACATGAGAAGAGAGAATATTTTGTCAAGAACTTCAAGCATACGGTTGAGGGGGCTTCGAGTGAGCGCATACGACATGCAATTCAAAGTTCCAAGCAGAAAGTTATTGCCCCACGAGTGAAACTGGTAGTGCAGATTTCGAATTTTCTGTTATCAATTGTTTTCGTGAGATATAAGGACCCCACTACTGTGTAGTTCATCGCTTATAATCGTATATAAACAGTGAGTAATGTTGGGCTTATGTTTTGGAACTGTTTGGGAGATTATATATCGCATAAACTATTATATCTACAGAGTAATTGCATGAATTGGGTTTTATCGCTTTCGTTATTGAATAATTGCTTTGAACTTGATTAGTTGCTCTATAATCTGATTTCAAATTTGATTTACTGCTTTATTGTAATTGCTCTTACGAGAACCTTGTTAGGTTATCCGAAAAGTCAATGCGAGACCGTTCTGCACTTTTTTGTTCTGTCTATTCTGATACGTTATGTACTGACTTCTGTGGGACTTGACCTGTGTAGTGTTTCGTATTAATTTTCAAAGGGATATTTTGGAAAACGGGAATCTGTTATGTCTATCTGCTTTATTATGTTATGTTATTATTAGTCCTTGCTGAGCACTGGAGCATAGCCCATCCACTTTTATCTTATTTTGCAGATGTTGGTTGCGAGTAGTAGTACGATGATGATCGTACCTAGGAAGGGCATTATGAAGAGTGATCAATAACTGAACTACTTA
>JAOWBF010000034.1:6591081-6607127 GCA_028566175.1 Vinca major
ACATATCTCTAACCCGAGCCTTTTCTAGGAGGTGCACTTTCATACTTATAGCTAGGAGTTACTGTGAGAGCAGACAGATTAGAAGCTTGGGCATGGATATTTGCTCATGTGAGTCCAAGGAGGTCTCAAACACTCGTGGTAGGGAAAGCAGAAAGTACAGAAGAGAAAGGCTCGTTTGTACTCCCCGATCTTTTCTTTCAAATCTTTCACATCATTCTCAAAGCTAGACAACTTCTAGGATACAATCTCCAATTTGTTGTTGAGGTTGTCATGAAAACCATTTAAGCTTGACATAATTTGTTTGAGGATGTCATTGCTTGCTTCATTTCTTGTTGGAGGGACTTCTCTTTCCATATTGTCCATTGGGATGTCATCATCTCTTCCAACATTGGCTTGGACTCCACCTTCTTCATTAATTTCTATGTGAATATCCTCATAACCTTGTCTTTGGCCTTCTTCACCTTGCACTTCCTCTTATTGCTGCACATTTGGCCTTCGAATGCCTCTTTTCTAAATTTCTCTCTTCAAGGTTTCACACGTTTTCGGGGATTTGTTGTGTGTGATCAATGCCGCCAAAAGCTCCTCATTTGTGCATCTAGAATGGAATTTCCATTTTCCATTCCCTATGATCATGTGTAATTTATGGAATTGGCCCTTATTGTAGATATTGTACTTATCACTTCTTTGTATAGGTGTTGTAATCTTGATCTTGAACATCAAATTCTTGGACAATAGTGTCCATATAATCCTATAAGGTAGGAACTTGATTTCTTGATTGACACTATCCATAAAGTATTTGAGGACCAACTAGCCAAAGCTTGCCACCAACCACTACATCACGGTCATTTAAAAATAGGTGATTGAACTTTTGTGACCAATAATGGGGACAACCACATCGGAGACCATATGGTGGAGGATTCGACCATATTCATCCAATTTGTTAATCTCTCTCTCCTTCGACATGTTGAAAGATCCTTGAATATTGAAATAGGTTTTGAAACTACCAATGTTCAAGTCCTCTTCTTCTGCCACATTCCCGGAGTCGTCAAAATACATAATTGAGCCCAACTCAAATCTAACTCCAAGTATTTCACACAACATAGCTTCCAAGAAGCTAAATTCTAGGCCTCCAACTCTTGAGGTCCAACAATATAACCCATAATTCTTTAAACCTCCTTCTCAAAGGTTGGCACCAAATTCATATATGGTTAGGGGGTATGATGGGGGACCATCCAAGGGGCTGCCCTACTCAAATGATCTCTTAATCAACATTCAAGGTCCTATGACAAGAGCAAGGTCGAGGAAGACTTATGGAGGAATATCTACATTCATTCGAGAAGTCAAAGCTAAAGAGGAATCTGAGCTAAGCTTAGAAGATTATGTTCAATTCAACCTCATAACTTTCCAAAGTATTACAAATGGCCCAACTAAGCAAAGTGGCTAAAAGGGCATTTCAGGAACTTTGCAAATTAAATTTTATTCTAGATTTTAATTCGATTTTCAGATTTTATATTTATTATTTTTAAGTATTTTAGGCCGCATCATGTTAGTGGTGCTAGAATAAAGGACATGTTGTCCATGTGTTTGGTTAGTGTTTCTTTTATAGCAAGTTTGTTATGCTAGCGATTGAATAACCCTACTTAGAATATGACTCTTCCTTTGTGGGTTCTTTTGAGCCGAATTGTTTCTCTATATAAAAAACAATTCGGCCAACCTATTATTTACATTAAATATATGATATTTGGTAAGTTATTCCTTAGATACTTGTGAATTGAACTACTATTTAGATTTCCATTCATTCTTGAGTTACTGTATCAACAAGCTCGTTTCACTTATTGTTGTATTTCCTCCCCCATTCATAATTAATCTACTTAGTGTTGCGTTGATTAAAGATTCGTTTCAACCTTTTGTTGTTAGATCTTGATACAAGTTATCAAGAGTCTTCATCACAGCCCCTAATATTGAGATAGATGAAGAAAACCTCTTTTTTTACCAGTACTAATTCAATTTTGTGATATTAGCAGCTTCCAAGATATCTAGAACCCGCAACCTTACTTTGAGTAAATATTAAAGCGATTTGAAAGAAAATATGAAGGCTAATTCAATCACATCCTCATTGCAAATATTTGACCATTTTTGGAATGGAAGAAAATACAATGATGCATTATGGACAAAAATTGAAAATAATTGGGTAAAAAAAACAACTCACAACCAACAATGACACTAGTTATTTTTCTTCCAAAATCCAATCTATTTTACATACATCTGAAATTACTGCCAAGGCTACAACTGTGGGGTGGGGGGAATCCAGGGAACTGATCCTAAACTGCTTATATTATCAATACAAGCAAAAAGTGTATCGAAAAACTGCTTCAAAACAACAATGAGGACGCGGTCGAGAGAAGGATACAGAAACAGCTTTGATGGAGCAGCCACTTGAATAAGGTTAATTTCAGCTGTTGTTCAGGCCCTAAGCTGCGATTCTTTACAGGGCTAGAGGCTCAGGATCAACTAAAGGATGGCAAAAACCGAAATCTCTACGAAACAGCAAAAGTGTCAGACATTAGGAGTTATAATCGGTATCACCTTTCAAAGATATCAAGATTCTCTCTCCTTTTCTGGAGAAGTTGTTGCCCTAGGATCCCGATTTTCCAATGCAGGAGGTAATTCCATGTTCATTTCATCTGTAGTTGGTGGAACAGAGTCATCTTGGGCTGGTTTTTCCAAGTCCAGGTCCATCTGATCTCTCACTTCAGGTGTAGAATCAGTGTGATTTTCACATTGCGAGGCAGTATCAATTTGCTCGGTTACTTCCAGGTTGGAACGCGGTTGAGCAGCTAGCGGTGGACGTTCAGAATCGATTTGTTCCATCATAAAAATATCAGAGTTCATTTTATCTGTTGGTGGATGGGATATTGATGTTGCGCGGTTTTGCTCTTCGGAGTTTGGTTCATTTATATCGTACTCAGATAGAAGATCCATAAACTCATTCAGTAAACGTTGAACTTTTCTATTTGATGCCATTGCCGGAAGAATATCTTCTCTAAGAAGCTTGTGCTTCTTCATTCCCTGTAACAGGGCAGATAACTTTCAGGGTAAAGAAATAAAAGACGATAATAGACTGGAAGGGAAGAGTGACTAGGTGAAAGACATTAAAAGGGCAGATAAACTAAAGACAAACAGGGAAACATATCATGCACTCGAAAATTCGGTTAAAATAGCCAGGTACAATGAGAGGTAACAGAAATACCAGCATATGTAATGTAAGCGAAAAAGTAGGAGAAAATTGTATCAAGATTCTTGTTGTCAAATGCAAGTTATGATACCAGTTTGTGAAGTGACGAGCTATGTTACCGGACCCTTCGTTTATGCCTTCCGTACCTGTGTTGACATGACATGGGTATGAGATACTTACAGGATCTGGTCAACACCGATCAGACACTTTGTTTTAGATGTTTAAGTACCCGACACCTAAATATATACCCGTACTCGACACCCGTACCCAAGTCCGGATAACATAGGCGACGAGGACTATAAATCGAGTTAGATGGAAATCAGCTCGATTTCTAATACTAAAATATCTGATAAGATTCGAAATTTATATAACATCGCTGTTGAAATGCAGAATAAACATTGAAAAAAGCGGGTCATGTAAAAGAGTTTTCAAATTTCAAGTTCTTCCGAGTATATGCATATTAGACCAATGCACACCAGGGTCCCTCTCTCAATCTGCCTGTGGAAAAAAATTCTTTATATGCTGATCATTGATCGTCTTTCTGACGGGTTTTGAAACAGAAAAATAGAAGACCAATATAAGAAGGGGAAGAAAACCCCGGCACCAAATTACACACCAGACAAAGTTACCGTCCAGCACAAGTAACCTAACTAGATTTTAAACTGCAGCCCCATCACCACTTACAACTAGGATTTATGCACCATTCATCTTAACTAATTTTCTTCATGTTAACATAAAAAACAATTTTAGGTTGGAAGCGCGTTAGGAAAAAAAACTTTTAATTCAACTTTGATTTGAGATTCCTAATTTTCCCACAAAAGAAAATTTCTTATTTACATATACTAAAAGTGTAAACTTCAAATTTTTGGGTGGGGTGGGGGCTCATCTTACTCCTTCAGAAATGTCAACTCTTAACCCCCGCTCCCATTGCAACATCTTTTTAATATCCAACACAAAACGAAGTTTTCAAGGAAGACAACAATCCAAGTACACAGTAAACATGCAGGAATGATAACACGAAGTATATAATACCAAAATGAAATGTTTGTGTGTTTTTTTTTTTTTTTTGTGGAAAATGAAATGTTTCTATGTAGACAGCGAAAGGTTCGAAGATTCAAATAAACAAAAATATCTTCTTCTAGTGAGCATGCATGAAACAATAAATTTCCGAAGAAACTGAAAGACAAAAATAGCAAGGTGAAAATGAGAGGCCTCACCAATACACAGGGGTCCCATGCCGGTTTCAGATCAGAAGATGTTGCTTCTGTGATGCCAGTAGGAGGTCCAAGAAAACTCTCACAAACCTCACGTAAACGGGATTCATCAGCTTCTCTGCATTTACAACAAATTGTTTTCGTAGAATGCCATACAAGATGCAATGTATTTTATTTCAAAGCATAATGTATTAAGATTGAAATACAAATCAGCAGCCCAATCTTCGAACTTAGTACGATCATATGCAAGTGATACAACAACAATAGCATAACCCATTAAGTCCCCAATAATTTGGGTATGAGCGGAGGATGGATATAAGGCAGACCTAACATTTGGCAATGCACAAAATGGTTGGTCCCAGTTCTGGAGACTGACCTAATCTTTGGCAATGAATGCACAAAGTGGTTGCTCACAGAATATCACTTAAACAATAGTCCCCCTATATCGTCACGTTTGCTACGGAATCATGAATCATGCCCTCCGATCAAAGCCAAAAGGCATCAGAGAAGACAAACTCAAGAACCATCTTAATTTATTTATGTGCACATCAATAATATAATATTATACTTGTCTAAAAGCAAGCAACAACCAATCTAGACACCAAATATGGAATAAAACTAATAAATTTCATCATCTAGAATTATAACTAAAAACTTCACTAATGACCTTTCATGCATGGCAATAGATATTGAATAAACAATTATCGGCTGAAATGGTCTTCGTAATCTCATTGCCAATATACCTTGTTAAAAAGCGTATGTAGGATAGAAGACATTGAAGGTATTCGTTTGGAGACTGCAAAGCCATAGCAGATGCTAGTTGACTCTCCAAATGAGCACGTGTCTGCACTCCATCATCAGTGACCCTGTTCCAGCATAAAATGTCAGGGTGAAGCCCACAAAGATGGAAAAAGAAAGACATGTCTAATAGCAATTCAATTAACCAGCTGTGCGAACAAGAGGCGGACTACCATGCCGGCATTCAAAGATGAGAATTCGAGGAATACTGCTAACTTAACAGTAGGAACAAAAGAACGCTTGTAAAATAATTGCCCATGTGATATGAATCCAATTAGGTAGGATTAATACAAGACTCATTCCGAAAGTTTACAGCTGAAAGAATTCGTAAATACCTGCTCAATCCTGGCTTTCGAGCCAGGAACTTCCTGATATCCACCTGCAAGCCTGCCAGTTCTCCTCCATGTACACAACCCAAATTACAGGAGCTTGAAAAATTTGATGCAGGAAAAGAATCATCTGCAACTCTCAACCAACACATCAAGCTAGCGTCATACAGGTATGCATGCTTTGTTGCGAGAACAACGAGAGGAAAACCAGATTTCGATAATTTTGCAGATATCACTTTAATAGTGCCTGCAAACAGGAGAAACAGAAGTTGTTGCAGTCATCACAAAGTGGTCGTTTCTGTAACAGTTATGCCAAAAGAAGAAGAAGAAACACACCAACAATTACACAAAGACATTTCACAGAAAAAACAAAGACAGTTTAAGCAATTCAGCTTTGCATCCTTACCTGCATCTTTAGCATTGGAGTTGAGATCTGAAGTTATAAGAGAGGCTAAAGAATCATGAAGGAGACATTTCCTATGGAACAGATCCCACACGTACAATGATCCCTTCCTAGTCACCAGCAACAATTTCCAGGCCTCATCACAATCTATGAAAACTGCAGCAGAACCCATCATCATTGTTGGCATGGCCCGCCTCCCACACTTGGTATATATCTTCTCAAGGATAAACGAAATAGAACATGAAACAAAATTAGATAATTGAAAATAATACTTTTTGTTTTATTTTAAGCACGTCCTCAAACCTAGAAAATATGTCTAAATTTATTAACATTATTCAAAAAAGGATCAATATATGAAGCTAACTGAGAAACGCCTATGCTAAAAAACATGCAGTATATCTATCCAAGAAACAGATGGTCCAACACAGTGATGCAAGGTTGACAGCACCTCACTCTGTGTCAACCTTATATTTCCCTTTCATTGTCAATCTTAACCGGAATGGCTAAATACATTAATCCAAATCTGTGAAATATGTGCTCCTCCTTTAAACATGACTAGGGTGTGAAAGATAAGAATTACAAACTACATTGTAAATTCAGCAAGAGAACAATAGTCTAATATGTCAACACGAGTTGAAAAGGAGTAATTTAATATCAAGAAGCTTTTCTCTAGTCCAAATAAAATACAATCCGAACACTACTATCAATAATCAATTAAAAGTACATAGATCAACAAACTTTTATTAGTCGGACACATGAATTTCATTCCAAGGACTAAGCTTAGAGAGAATATTCAAAGAAGGAATATAAACAAAATATAGAAACAGAAAAAGAGAAGATAGAAGATTTGAAGTTCAAAGTACCCAAGAAACATTAGATTCTTGAAGGAGAACTGTTGAAATATAAAGTCCCACATTGAGTGCCTAAAGAAGATCCGAATAACTTATAAGCTCATGGGTTAACCCCTCTCCTCTCCTTGCCAATTGGTTTTGAGAGGATATGGAGGCCCATGAGCTAATTTTCACATGGTATCAGAGCAGACATGGTATCAGAGCAGACCCTTAGGCGGGATGTGTGGGCTCTTTGTCCACGTTTAGGCCCAAGAAGGGAGCCGGGTCTTGAATTTAACTCCCATCTCGATGTGAGGGGGAGTGTTGAAATATAAAGTCCCGCATCGAGTGCCTAAGGAAGATCCGAATAACTTATAAGCTCATGGGTTAACCTCTCTCCTTGCCAATAGGTTTTGAGAGGATATGGAGGCCCATGAGCTAATTTTCACAAGAACAACCACATTTGCAACAAAAATAAGATGAATCAGAATGTAAGTTTTCACTCACCTGTAGAGATCCATCTTCACAACCTACAGCCCAAAAGTTGGCATTTCCAGCCAAGACAGTTACCTTCCCAGAAATCCTATCTGACCAAAGTGTTTGAGTTTCTCGGGTGCAAGAAATTTCTGTTTCTTTCATCATAGATGTTTTTCCCATTCCTAAAATGTCATTCACAACATGTTCTCTGGGATGAGACTCCAAGAAAACTGGTACCGTCTCCTCCCCTTCTTTCTTATCAGAAACACTTATTGAAAGATTTGTCCAGGGAATTACAGAACCCTGACATTTCACTAGTCCACTCTGTTCAATACTAATGCTTCCATCTTTACCTGCAGCTGGAACCTTCTGAATAACCAGACTTTCACTGATAGTAGCTCTGGCAGAAATACCGGAACGTTCCTTTATGTCAGAGTTTCCACCAGACGCTTCTCTAATTCCAGAATCTAGATGTTATCCATTTTCATTTTTCCTGTGCTCTGAAGAAATAGGAAAATCAAGGGCTTGAGGATGAGCACTCCCAGATATGTTATTCTGCTGAGCAGGTACACCAACTGCTTCAGGGATAATCCTCTTTCGACCATCAGGTCGCCTATATTCTCTTTGCTTCACAGGGCTCGACATTCGGGGGGCAGATTTATTTAACCCGTCACTAGTAGTTCCATCACTCTTCTTGACCTCATCACTTTTGGGTTGAGGAACAGTTACCGTAGTCCCTAAATCAGCAGAGGGTTTCACGGATGCCTGTTTCCGTGAACCATCAGTAGTTGCTTTCTTGTTCGAGGTTTGCTTTGAGGCCGCAGCTTCAAGCAATAACTGAGCAGGGCTTTCTGCTAGATTAGTCTGTCGACCACAGACATCACCATACCGACTCTTCTTAAACTCATCTAGTTCAGCATCAGTCAGCCGATTCCCAATTTCATTGACATCAAAGTGGAAAGTGGCCATTGTCCCATCCAAGGAACACGCAAACAGTGAATACCCATCAGGGGTCCTGCAGCGGCAGAAAATATCAAAAATTGAAGGAGACATGCCGGAGTAATATAAAAGCAGAAAGCAAAATCAAGTACTTGAATCAACAAGATGTGTTATCCTAGGTCCTGATGGGAAGACTTTACCCGTAGCAGGAATAACTTACCACGATAAATCCACAACACTCTGAGAAAAGAAATGCTTAGCCACAAACAGAGGACGAGGACTTGCTGTGGTCCAGACAGTTATGGTGCGGTCTTGACTTCCTATGGCAATAACATTATTAGGTTGACCATCTTTTCCTCCAGTCTTGGAAGAACCATTAGTCCAACCAACAAGTGGTAGAACTCCTTCTAAACATAGAATGATTGAACTTCACCACAATGACCGGAGCATTGTGTCCTAAAAAATCAAAAGTAGCAGACCATTCCCCTCTCTCTAAGACAGGTGCAGAATGCCTTGGCTTTTGGAAACCATGAGTGGTAGTAATAAAATGGCCACAAGGTGACCATCCCAATCGCCTAAAGAAAGTTGATCCAAGCTGAAAGGAAAACAGAAAGGGGGGAAAAAAACTCATTAGCATAATAGCATGTGACTCTTTGTGCCTGTGTTCTTCCTTTTCCTTTTTTATTTCTCTTTTTTTCCATTTTTTGGCCAGGGGAGGGGGCAAAGAAAGGGGGTTGAGGAAGTGGAGAACAGATATTGTAATCATGTAGAAACATACGGATTTTGCCCAATGACCATCAGTCCTATGAGCAAGGCTCCAATCACTTGTTCGCCAAATTATAACAGTTTTATCATCAGACTGACTTGCTATAAAGGAACCAATTGGATCCCAAGTAACCCCTTTGACCAAACTAGAATGACCCCTCAGCACGGCCGTGCAGATGCCATTGCTCATATCCCAAATGTGAATGGTGTTATCAAGACTCCCACTAGCCAATGTTGAGTCATCTGGAGACCAATTAAGATCCACCTACTTCAAGCATAGAAAAGAAAAGTGGGTCATGGGTTGAGAAAACCGAGTAGACAAGGAAAGGTCTATTAGACTACATAATCATATAAACAAATAAATAATTGTTGAGATTATCTTTTGTGCAAACAGAGGGTTAAAATGTTTTGGGACTAGAGTCAAGAATGCATGACTTGATAAAAGCAAAAGGATAAAAGTTCATATTAACAATATCAGTCTTATTACCACGTCTGCAGTGTGTCCCCTCAAAGTCATAGCAACTTTCCAATTCTCAATATCTGGTGGTTCTCCACTACCAAATTCGGTAGTTCCAGAACCGGGCTTGCGCTCATGAATCAGAATGACCTTGTCATCAGACCCAGATGCAACATACCTACCATGTTTAGCCCATCTAACACAATTGACTGACCCAAAATGATCATGGATAGTTGCAAGCAGTTTTGGCGTTGACGCGTCAGCCTCCAAGTCCCTGCCAATGCATTTAATGTTCCAAATGCGAACCTACAATCATATTTCAGAAATATATAAGATGGTAGAATCATTCATGATACATACATGAGATGCTTGAATCATTCCTTGCATTATATATGTCAATAAACAAGTATTTTCCATTTGTACAAGAGGGTAAACCAATGAATTATTATGCCACCTAAGATAGAAAAAGGCCAAAGCTTTTGTTATTCCTTGAGAAAAATTCATACCAGTATAGGAATGCAAACGGCCTATGGACCTCAAAATCAACTCCAGGAAGACTAATAAGCTTACGGGCTTCTCAAACTTGCATATCAAAGATTACATCTCAGACTTGCATATCAAAGATTATATCTCAATCAACAACACAGGTCATTTCTATTGATCCTATCCTCGAGATTTCAGTAATTCCATGCTCATATAAATAAAGCACAAACCAGAAATACTGTATTGACTGGTAACTAATATCACTTCGCAATCATGACAGTCTAAGGAGCAAAAAACAGTACTCAAAAGAAACAGAAAACCAAATGGGGAAAATCTCATAATAAGCGTCTTGAGGGAGTATCTAATTGCAATTAGCGAAAACAAAACAAAAAAAAAAGAATTTCCCTTTTTCAGAGGAAGAGGGCGGGCAGGTGGGAGTGGGCTTCCTCTCTTTTCCGATTATTAGGATTACGGAGTTTGACCCCTCAACTTAAAACCAAGAAAGTATAAACACATCAGAAAACAGGGGATTGAATGTATTAGCTCAAATTGTGTCACACGTACACACGGAATCTTTAAAGAAAGGACTCTAACATACTTCATTTCTGGATTTCACATCTCAAGAAAGCAAAAGCTTATTAGCCATGTAAAATTGTAAAACAAAAACTAAAAGAGAGATTCACATCAATTCTTCACTTCATAACTTCAATTGATAGCTGATCACAATTAATGAAGTCTAACAAATAGAATACACATTATTAGTAAAGTTTAAAATCTTATCCACAGACTTTGATCGTTCAAAGCTCCAAACTTTTCTAGCATTTGCTAAATTCAGCAAGCAAAACAGCAATTTGTACAGAAAGAATAATTATAACAACCAAGAAAAAACAACATAACAAAAGTATTGTTGGAGAATTAATTTAATACAGACATATTTGATCAAATTTATTTGGGTGTTCCGCAGCTTAGTATTAAAGTATTTTGGATTCATGGCGTGGTGGGTTACTACTTTCTGTTTTTCATTTCATTTTATAACAGGGGACAACAAGTATACCTTGTGATCACCACCTCCAGTAGCAAACCTAAGGCCACAAGGCTGAACATCAACAGAGAAAATTTGCATACCCTCATGCTTAATCCAATTGGGCTTTTCAGCAATCATCTTGTCAATAACCCCAGAAAGAATTTACCTTTGAATTATCAAAAACCCACTTGAAGGATCATAAAAGTTCGTGCCTTTTTCAGCCCAAACTAGACAGTTTCTCTCCTACAATCTTCAAAGTAAAGAAAGAAATCGGAAGAGTTTAAAAACCCCTAATTGAATTTGAATTTACCAAGAAAGAAAGAACCCATAATTTTACCCGCCCAGGAAAAAATTAACCTAGCACTTTAACTACCAAAACGGACTTAAAACAAAATCCCAGAATTTGGTTAAATTAAAAAAAGAGACCTAAGAGAACTAAAAGACTAGAGACATTATGATATATAATTGGGGAAAACTAAAAAAGAAAAGGGAGCTTATAAGCAGTCTTGAGAAAGAACCCTAGAAATAGGACAGTTATAATGCAATGAGGCTGATGTTAGAATGATGATGGTAAAGATTGGTAGGACTATATCTGGTTTATTAAATATAACGAAAATTGTATATATAAAAAATAAAGTATTTTTTAAATTAAAATATCAATAATTTAAGATGATAATATTGATATTTTGATTAAAAATACATTATTATTTATTTACTTAATTTTCGCTGCATATCATAAACAAGTTATATTAAAGAAAGAATGTAATATCTTTTTGCATGAAGATTTTATTACTTTTCTTCTTATAAAAAAGGGTCAAATCTATCTAGAAAATTACCAAAAAAATAATGGGTTCTAGTTAAAACCCTCCTGCCACGATAGGGGCATCATTTAGTTCATATACAATAGATAAAATAATACATTCTCTCCTATTAATCTGTGGGAGTTGTTAGGGACGAAGACAGAGGGGGCGGAAGGGGGCCGTCGTCCCCCAACAAGTCTAAAAATACTACTATATATAGTAAATTTTATATGTAGTTCAAACTATTTTATTAAATTCGTCTTCCAACATTTTTTTTCCAGTCTTTTTATGTAGTTCAGTATGCTGTTGCAGTTTTCGCCCCTTCAATTTCAAATTTCTGGCTTCGTTCCTGGGAGTTGGAACTCTTGTTCAAATAACATTAATTTAGTTCACCGTAAGAATCTACGAATACTAACTCTAAACAGCTATGGGTTCTAGTTTTAGGTAATGCTGGTGATACACCAAAAGAGAACTGCTCAAAATGCACAAAAGAAAATAGACTAAAAATAAGTATAAAAAAAAATTACATGTTTGGTGTCTTTTTCCAATGCAACATAGTAAATTAGTAACTAAATGTGTTTTATAGTTGGATGAGACTTAAGCAGGATCATAAGTGTAATACGTTCTTCTCACTAGTCACTAGAATTTATTTACATGATATGTTGTTCTTCTATTTGGGTAAAAATAATAATATTATCCATGAAAACGAGAGAAAAATATTACAATTGTACATCCACACGTTAATTTTTAGTTAAAAAGGTCACGGTAAAAATAAAACGCCTTACGTTAATGGGTCATGTTTAGATTGGATTCGTCGTCTTCGGTCATCTTCCTCGACTCTCCTAAATTCAATTACTGTTATGGTACAAATAAAGTTATCTGCCAACACTGTACAGACATATCTCGACTGTTGAATCGCTTGATCGGACGACTGAGACTATAGTTGTTCCTAAAAGACAATTGTAAACAAATCTTGAGGAACAATATATCAGGAACAAGGATAACATGATCTGTTTGATCAAATAATCTGTCGGTTGAGATCTATTTGTACGGTGCTGCTGAGAAAAATGTCAAGCAATTGGCAAGATTTGGTCATTACCTCAATAAAGCACCGAAAAATAGGCCAAAACGATATTTAGGGGCATTTGAGTGTTTCTCGCATACCAAGCTAGAGGTACCCTCTCGCCACGCGTTTAGAAAATGCCTTCTGATTTCGATTTTTTTAAAAATAAAATATGGTGAGTTGCTTTTAAAATAGAATTTATAATCAACTAGATGAGATTGCAAACCTAAAATTTCTTCTCAAAACTCAACAACACGCACCCCACTCAGAGAGAAATGGACAGTGACAAAATAAATAAGCAAATAATTTTACTAATAGCTATTAGTGCAAAATTTTCAAAGTTCATTATAAAGGCAATGTTTTGATTGTGATGATGTAATCTCCATGAATACTTTAATTTTCAGGCGAAAAAAAAGTAGAGGTGATGGATGAGAGAATTTTCAGCGATGAGGTAGTGAAAGCGTCGGTATTAGGGGTGCCAACCATGAGGTGTTGGGAGATTGTCCATCCATATGAGGTTTTCTGTAAAATAATAGAGATGTTGGTTGAGAAAGAAATTGCAAGCCCTTCAAGAGAAAATAGTACTTATAGGTTAGCTCGAGGTACTCAATATTTTTATAAATAAAAAATTGCAAAATAGTTCCAGAGTCAAGAAAAGCGTACTCTGTCAAGGGTTTATGATGAAGTCACAAGTCCTTAGCCAATAATAAACCTTACACCAAACTTAGCCAAGAATTTTCAACCTTATATTAACGAAAATTCAGGAAGGAAACGTCGGGAGCTAGGGTACCCATCAACCTAAATCCACTATGTCAACCCTCCTAGTCCTAGAGATATGTCAAGATTCCATAAAACTATTGGGGATATGCATGGCCCATGGATACAAGGAACTCGATACTTTTTTGCCCCTATCACTTCCCTAACAACCAACCATGGGGTCCCATAAGAGTAACCATGAGTCCAAGTCTTGAATCAATGGTTGGAGATATCCTTGTACGGGTGATCAGACTCACACAGTGCAAGCCACATAGGTAGGGCAAGTAACCAGGGACATTCCAATGTAGCAATTCATTACCTTTCTAAAAAATAACTTTTTAAGAATATCTTTTCAGAAATACTCATTTATTGTCTTTTTTTCAAGCTGACATGTAATTTAGATATGTTTTAGAAAATTGGACGAAATTAACCTGGCTTATTATTGTAATGCATTCTTCTCACTAAAACGTAATTACATGGCACATTCTTCTTTGTTAAGTAAAAGCAATTCCATGAAGGATAATTCTGATATGGATCAGTTCCATTAGACCTTGCGGTACAAAACTGGTCACATCACCACATAATGAGGAGAGAGACAACCTTGTAATGATGTGGTTAGTTCTGAACCACAGTGTCCACATAGGCGTGGTCCATATTAGAATTTTCCTTCCAAGAAAAGGAAAGAGGATATTACAATTATACGTCCACACGTTAACTTGTAGATAAAAAAAAACATGGGGAAATATAACATGTTGTGTTATTGTGTCTCATTTAAATTGAAATTGTGACATCGTCGTCCTCAATATTTCCCTCGACTCTCTCTAAATTTGAGTAAAGTTATGGTACATACAAGGTTATTTTCCAGCACCGTACAAAAGATCTCAACCGTTGAATTACTTGTTTAGACGGCTGATATTATTGTTAGTTCCGGTGAAGATGGACAATAAATACCTCTAAGTTTCTCCACCCCTAATTTATGAAGAGACACCTTAAAAATAAGATCCCTCTTACATGAAGAACCTCTAGGGTAATATTATACCTTTTATAAAATTTCCATCAACCCAACACTTCACATCTTCATACCAAAAGAACTCTCACTGACATCCTTCTACAAGTAAGATCTTTCACTATCTGAAACGCACTGACAACTCCAGTTATCGTTCTTTATGCTTTCATACGTTTCATCGGACACCAAATCTGGGGAGTATACCAGTTAGGATCAGAGAAAATGAAGAACCGTTCTTCTTTCTTCTTTTCCTTGAAGATACAAATTTGCCCTTAAAACGTGTCATGTGAGTCTCACATGTATGCGATCTGTTACCATTTAATGTCCATTTTGGACGGAAGTGTAATCCACAAAAGTTTAGGTCTGTTTGGCGCTTTTTGCCCTTAAAAGTATGACATTACAATGGTCTTATCAACTAGCCAATGTCATAGTCCTTATGTTCATCATATAAGGAATCATCAACAAAGATTATTAATTCATCAAAAAAAAAAAAAAATCAACAAAGATTATTATCTTTAATACACTGATCATTTTTTTTTTCCTTTTTCTCATTATAAGATAGTAATTCAGTGAATTGCTTAACATCATTTTCTTTTCGGTGAATACTTAAAATTCTTTATATATTAAAATAAACAAGAAAAAAACAAATCTAAAAACAAATAAAAGACTAGAAAAGAGATTTATTTATTTGCGTCCTAAAAATAGGGTAAAAAATAGTTTATACCCGTTCTATGTTCCCTCCTGGATTCTACTATTTCTTTTAAGTTATAATTTTTAATTAAAAATTTAATACATATTATTTTTTTATTGGTGGATGATTCTTAATCCCTCTTAATATCGCTTATTAAATATATAAACACTAAAATAGAGGGAAAATACAATATTAGAGAAGAAAAGGAAAATCCGTACATTGACCAAAACATTAATTTGAATTAAACCGCTAAACTACTACGTACCACATCGACCCTCTTGAGTCCTCACCCGCACTCTGGCCCGTAAAAATGTATGTTCTCATTCTTATATCTTAATTACTTACAATTTATTATGTATAATTAGAAAAAAAATATTTATATGATGAATTTTGAGTGATTGTGTAATGAATAAAAGCATGAATGTGTATAGACGATTTCTCGAACTTGAAAATATATAATATATAGAATATAAAAAATTTGAAAATGACGTACTATTGAATCATAATCAAATGATCAAGATTATATTCTACATATGCAAACAGAACATTTGTTACTACACATGAACTGCTAAATTAAAGCTCTGTCCTCTTGGTATATGTTAAAAGTTATAGGTTGCATCATACATATGTTATGTCACCAACACAAGTTGGCTCAGTTGGTAAGTATTCAAAACGTCCTTACAAAGGTCAAGTGTTCGATTCCCTCTGCCGACGTGAGGGCTGTGTTGGTGGGTGATCTGTAAGTACCCTTGTAAGCGATCTATGGTCCCTAGGGC
>JAOWBF010000034.1:6607227-6618299 GCA_028566175.1 Vinca major
CCCCCCCCCCCCCCCCCCCCCCCCCCCCCCCCCCCCCCCCCCCGAAACTGATAAAATAGTCCGAACTACATATAAAATTTACTATACCTAATAGTATTTTTAAAAATCTCGGGGTAGGCCGGTCTTCGTCCCTGGTTTTTATGACTCCAAGAGTAGTACATGCAATTTATTCTTTATTAGCATAAATGAGTTAGAAAGTAGGTGAAGGAATGGAAGCTGTTTGATTACTTGGTTAGATCCTCTGAAACTATATTATTATCAAAGAAATATATGATTAAAGGGAAATGTAAATTTTTGTTAAGTTTCACTTGAAGAAGTTAACATCAACTACAGGCACTGAAGAAAACTGGACATTGGGTCCTCTTTTGAGTATTATAGTGAAGAAGAGGAATTAAGGATTTTAATTACCCACACGTAGGTCTCTGTAATGATACTTTCTGGACTAATTGAATTTGATATATGGTCCCAGAAATAATCTTCAACAGATGCAAGAAATGGACTTTATGAATTATTGGACTTATTTGGAGTTTTGAGCAAAACTTATGAGATTCTGCAGTCTAAATTTATATACGGTTTACCAAATTTATGATGGATTAGCTATTAGCAAGATGTTCTTCCGTTTTTTTTTTCTTTCTGAAAATTCTGTCTATTGGAAAAATGATTAAAGGAATGGCTAGAAAAATGTTCGAGAGTTGAGGCTATAGTTGATGGAGCAAATGTTGGACTATATGAGCAGAACTTCGAGAAGGGTGGATTCTCTGTTTCTCAGGTTGGAGAAAATTGACTTGATTATCAGTTACTTTCTATCTTATTTTCGGGTTTTGAATGCCTGAAATAGCCTTGATTAATTGATTTATTTTTCGCCTTCCTGAAAATTGAAATAGAGCAGCTTAAGGATGTTGTGACAGAACTTTATAATAGGAGCAAAAAATGGCCACTAGTAGTCTTGCACAAGAGACGTATTTCATCGCTTCTTGAGAATGCTTCCAATAGGGACTTGCTTCAGAAGTGGATAAATGAGGGAATTCTATATGGGACGCCACATGGATCAAATGATGATTGGTAACATCTTCTCATCATTGAACTATTGTTAATTTTGAATGTGATACTTAGCACTACAAATTATTCAATCATAGTGGCACCTTTTCTCCTATGGTAAACTGATTTCTAGCTGTTCCGGGTTTTTTTTCCTGGTCAATTGCAGGTATTGGCTTTATGTTGCTGTGAAGTTTAAGTGCTTGCTTGTGACAAATGATGAAATGAGGGATCACATATTTGAACTTCTAGGTAGCAACTTTTTTCCTAGATGGAAGGAGAGACATCAGGTAGCCGCCATTCTCTATATGAGTTATCCTCTATTTCATTTTTCCTAGAATCTGCCTTGCACAGCAGACACTCTTCACGAAGAAAAAAACCTGGGAATGTGAAGAGTTCTTGATTCTTTCTCTGGGCCAAACTCAAAGCCAAAGCTAATGTATTGTATCAAGAATGAATTATTCCAACCACCATGCAAACCCTCTCCCCCGGTTTTCATTGTGTATTGATGATCTCCCTGAATTTGATCACCGGAGTCTGATGTGTAGGAGGTGGATTCGTGTTGATGGCTTCTCCAGCTAATTCCCATGTAGAACTTGAACTTTTAAAGTTATATATGAAGCGTGAAATATATATATATAATTTTTTTATACAATAGAAGTGAAGTGATTTCTGTAGTCTAATGTGGCATGCATCAAATAACATAATATTACTTAGTAGTGGGTTGTATTTTATTTCCCGTTACACAGTTTCAGTTTTATGCTCAGCTCTTTTAAATGCTTCTCTACTTTCTCTTTGCTAATATATTATGGTAATGACTTGGCATGGCAGGTTAGATATACATTTGTGAAAGGGAAGCCAAAGCTTATCATGCCACCCTCATATTCTGTTGTCATCCAGGTATTTAGGAACTTGTTCATTGTTGTCAGCTGTTCAACTTTGCATAGTCGAATTTCTTTTCTGTGATTTATTGCAAAATGCACCTGAATTATGTTTCTTACTATATCTACTATAGAATCTGGCTTAATTGAGGACAGACAGAATAACTGATGTATAGCTGTGCTAAGTGGACTTTTTTCTTTTCTCTTTTTTTTAAAAATTTTTTTCCCGTACTTCTTGTTGGATCCCCCAGAACCTTTGAAACGTGTATTTTTCTTTTCTAGCGTAATAGTACCAAAGTGACAGGGACGAGAGAGAAATCTACTTTTGTCGCTTTGGTGTTCTATCCTCAATATTCTCTCCCTAGAATCATGAAATCTTCCCCTCTTATGCATTTCACTTTAGCTACGTTGTTTTCTAATTGGGAAACTTCAAAGGTTACTGCCTCAGAGAAAAGGAAACAACTATTTAACTAACATCATAAAGCAAATAGGAAAAAAATAATTACAGAAATGGGAATAGGAGCGGGAAACACCATACTTCCGTTGTGTTGTGACCAGTAATTTCCAAAAAAAATATTTTGGTTTCGAGTGCCTACTCTTTTCCTGCATCACTGCCAGTGTAATTTGTTGCCATTATGCTGTTTGTTTCTTTTTGCATGGGTAGATAGCTCATTATTGCGTTTGAGAAATCTTCGAGACATTATTTTTATATTTGATATTAGGAAAGTTTATGAGCAATTTTTGTTTTCAGGAATCAGAAAGAGGATCATGGCATGTGCCTCTAGCTAGTGAAACGAATGATGAGTCTTCAAGAACTTGGCTCTGTATCACAAGACCAGGCTGCTGTGGTGAAGTTTTAGAAGATCAAGATACAAATGTTGAAGCTCCCAAGCTATGCCAACTTGATTCTGACGACCACTCGATGAAGTTATCCAGTTCGGAGACAGTTCCACAGGGGAACCATTTAAATGGCAATTGCGATTCTTATGAATTTTTTTCCACCAAAATGCTCTCTGTTGTGACAGGCAAAAGAAAAGAGAGGTAATAGTCAATTTGGTTCCAGTGTTTGTCAGCATGCGCCGACACAATTTCAGCCGTCAGGTCACTTTGATCCCACTGCTAAGTTTTGATGGTTGTTCTTGAATGGTTAAAATAAGTTAATAGTTGTTCTTGAATAGATTTTCTAGATAACTATGTGTAAAATAAATATTTTGCAATATTAATTGAATTTTTAAAGCCTAGTTGCATTTTGGTGACTATTTGTTCTCCAGCGAGCTTATTTTTTCTGGCCTTATTGCATAAATATATTACATTGAAGTAATTGCATTTGGGATAACATGAAAATGGCCTGAAAAAGAACAAAGTGTGGCTTATTCAATCAGATCCTCGATGCAAATATTTGTCAATTTTTGGATAATAATGCATTATGGACATAAATTGAAAATATTTTGGTAAAATTAAAAAAGGAGCTTACAACCAATAATGACAGTTATTTCTCTTCCAAAAAAAATCCAATATACTCTACATACATCTGATGGTAATGTCAAAGCTACTCAAAAGATTTCCAGGAAACTGATCTCTAAACTGCTTATAGTATCAATACAAAGAGAAAAGTCGATCCAAAAACTGCTTAAAAAAACACATTATCAGGACGCGATCAACAGGGGGTACATAAGTTAATTTCAGCTGTTGTTACGGCCCTAAGACGAGAATCTTTACAGGGCTAGAAGCTGAATATCTCCACCAAACAGCCAAGTGTCAGAAATTAGGAGTTATAATTGGCAACACCTTTCGAATAAATCAAGATTCTCTCTCTTTTGCGGGAGAAGTTGGCCTAGGTTTCGGATTTTCTGATGCGGGCACTTCTAGGTTCATTTCATCTGTAGTTGGTGGAGCGGATTCATCTTCAACTGGGTTTTCCAAGTCCAAGTCCATCTGATCCCTCACTTGAGGCATAGAATCAGAGTGATTTTCACATTCCGAGGCTGTCTTGTGTTGCTGGGTTGCTTGCAGGTCAGAGCACGGTTCAGCAGCTAATGGTGGCTCAGAATTGATTTGTTCCGTCATAAGCACATCAGAGTCTATTTTCTCTGTTGCTGGATGGGATCTTGATGTTGCACGATTTTTCTCTTCGGGGTTTGGTTCACTTGTATTATACTCGCAAAGAAGATCCATGAACTCATTCAGCAAACGTTGAACTTTTCTATTCGATGCCATGGCTGGAAGAATATCTTCTCTGAGAAGCTTCTGCTTCTTCATTCCCTGTAACAGTTTAGATAACTTTCAGGGTCAAGAATTAGAAGATGATAATTGACTGAAAGGAAAGTGTGACTTGGTGAAAGACATTAATAGGGTAAATAAACTAAAGACAAACTGGGAAAAATATCATTCACTGTAAAATTCGGTTAAAATAAATAAAGAACGATGAGAATTTATTGCAGATGACAGAAATATCAGCATATGTAAGTGAAAAGTAGGGAGGAAATTGTATCGAGATTCTTGTTGTCTGATCTGAACCCCACTCCCACAGCCACATTCTTTTCTCTTATAACAACCAAGTAATATCCAACACAAAATGAATTTTTCAAGGAAACGACAATCCAGGTACACAGCAAACATGCAAGAATTATAACACGAGGTTTATAATACCAAAACGAAATGTTTCTATTTAGACAGCGAAAAGTCTGAAAATTCAAATACATAAAAATATCTTCGTATATAGTGAGCATGCATGAAAGAATATAAATTTCCAAAGAAACTGAAATACAAGGATAGCAAGGTGGAGATGAGAGGCCTCACTAATACACAAGGGTCCCATGCCGGTTTCAGATCAGAAGATGTTGCTTCTGTCATGCCAGTAGGAGGACCAAGAAAGCTCTCACAAACCTCACGTAAACGGGATTCATCAGCTTCTCTGCATTTAGAACAAATCATTTTCATAGAATGCCATATAAGATACGTGTTTTTATTCAAAGCATAATGTATTAAGATTGAAATGCACATCAGCAGCCCAATCTTCGAACTTAAAATCATATGTAAGTTGATGATCATATAATATTATACGTGTCGAAAAGCAAGCTACAGCCAATCTAGCCATAAAAAATTGAACAAAACTAATAAACTTCTTCATACAATAGAACTATAACTAAAAAACTCCATTGATGACCTATCATGTATGGCAATAGAAATGAATAAACAATTATCGTCTAAAAAGATCTTCAATGCCAACAGACCTTGCTAAAAAGCGTATGTAAGATAGAAGACATTGGCGATATTCGTTTGGAGACTTCAATGCCATAGCAGAGGCTAGTTGACTCTCCAAATGAGCACGTGTCTGCACTCCATCATCAGTGACCCTGTTTCAGAAATAAACTATAAGAAGGAAAGAAAAGTATGTCCAATAGCAATCCTTTTAACCAGCTGTGCAAACAAGAGGTGAACTACCATGTCGGCATGCAAAAAAGAGAATTCGAGGAACAAAAGAAAACTTGTAAAATAATTGCTCATGTGATGTGAATCGGATTAGGATTAGTACAAGACTCCTTCCAGAAGTTAACAGCTGAAAGAATCCATAAATACCTGCTCCATCCTGGCTTTCTAGCCAGGAACTTCCTGATGTCCACCTGCAAGCCTGCCAGTTCTCCGTGTACTGAACCCAAATTCCAGGAGCTTGAGAAATTTGATGCAGGAAAAGAATCATCTGCAACTCTCAGCCAACACATCAAGCTAGTGTCATAGAGATATGCATGCCGTGTTGCCAGAACGACGAGGGGAAAACCAGATTTCGATAAATTTGCAGATATCACTTTAATAGTGCCTGCAAACAGGTGATACAGAAGTTGAGAGTCAGCACAAAGTGTTATTTCTGAAACAGTTATGCCAAAAGAAGAAGAAGAAACACGCCAACAAATTACACAGACATTAAAAAAACAAAGACAGTATAAGCAATTCAGCATTGAATCCTACCTGCATCTTTAAGATCGGAAGTTATCAGAGAGGCTAAAGAATCATGAAGGATACATTTCCTATGGAACAGATCCCAAACGTACAATGACCCCTTCCTAGTCACCAGCAACAACTTCCAAGCCTCATCACAATCTATGAAAACTGCAGCAGAACCCATCATCATTGTTGGCATGGCCCGTCTCCCACACTTGGTGTATATCTTCTCAAGGATAGACAAATAAAACATGAAAAAAAGTTAGATAATTGAAAGGAATACTTTTTTTGTTTGTTTTAAGCATGTGCTCAACAAATCTAGTTTGGCTAGAAAATATGCCTAAATTTATTAACACCATTATTCAAAGCAAGATCAGTAAATGAAGTTAACTAAGAAATGCCTATGCTAAAAAACATGCAACAAATTTATCCAAAAAACAGATGGTCCAGATGCAGTGATGCAATGTTGACAGCACCTCACCCCGTGTTAGTCTTATATTTTCCTTTCATTATAATGTTAACCGAAATGGCTACACAACAGAAATTGCCTAAGGACTAAACTTAGAGAAAATATCAAAGCAGAAATACAAACAAAATGTTGAAACAAAATAGAAAAAGAGACGAGAGAAGATTTCAAGTGCAAAGTACACATTAGATTCTTGAAGAAGAACAACCTAGCTTGCAAGAAAAATCAGATGAATCAAAATTGAAGTTTTTACTCACCTGAAGAGATCCGTCTTGGCAACCTACAGCCCAAAAGTTGGCATTTCCAGCCAAGACAGTTACCTTCCCAGAAATCATATCTGACCACAGAGTTTGACTTCCCCTTGTGCAAGCAATTTCTGTTTCTTTCATCATAGATGTTTTCCCCGTTCCTAAAATGTCATTCACAGCATGTTCTCTGGGATGAGACTCCAAGCAAACTGGTACTGTATCTTCCCCTTCTTTCTTATCAGAAACACTTATTGAAAGTTTTCTCCAGGGAGTTACAGAACCCTGACACCTTACTAGTCCACTCTGTTCAATACTGATGGTTTCATCATTACCTGCAGAGGCGGACACCTTCTCAATAACCAGACTTTCACTAATAGTAGCCCTTGCAGTAATACCCGAACGATCCTTTATGTCAGAGTTTCCACCAACTACTCTCTTCATAGATGCTTCTCTAAAGCCAGAATCTAGATGATGTCCATTTTCATTATTCCTGCGCTCTGAAGAAATAGGAAAATCAAGGGCTTGAGAATGAGCACTCCCAGATATATTATCCTGTTGAGCTGGCACACCAACTGCTTCAGGAATAATCCTCTTTCGACCATCAGGGCGCCTATATTCTCTTTGTTTCACAGGGCTCGACATTCGGGGGGAAGATTTGTTTAACCCGTCACTAGTAGTTCCTTCGCTCTTCTTTACCTCATCACTTTTGGGTTGAGGAACCATTACCGTAGTCCCTAAATCAGCAGAGGATTTCACAGATGCCTGTTTCTGTGAACCATCAGCAGTTGCTTTCTTGTTCGAGGTTTGCTTTGCAGCTGCAGCTTCAAGCAATAACTGAGCAGGACTTTCTGCTAGATTAGCTTGTCGACCACGGACATCACCATACCGACTCTTCTTTAACTCATCCAGTTCAGCATCCGTCAACCGATTCCCAAGTTCATTGACATCGAAGTGAAAAGTGGCCACTGTCCCATCCAAGGAACACGCAAACAGTGAATACCCATCGGGGGTCCTGCAATGGGGGGAAATATCAAAAGTTGAAGGTGACATGCATAATAGAAATGCAGAAAGCAAACTCAAGTATTTGAATCAACAAGCTATGTGTTAGCCTAGCTTAGGTCCTGATAGGTAGACTTTAGCCATAGCAGGAATAGCTTACCACGACAAATCCACAACGCTCTGAGAAAAGAAATGTTTAGCCACAAACAGAGGACGAGGACTAGCCGTAGTCCAGACAGTTATGGTGCGGTCTTGACTTCCTATAGCAATAACATTATAAGGCTGACCATCCTTTCCACCAGTCTTGGAAGAACCATTACTCCAACCAAGAGATGCAACTTTCAAATCCTGAGCATTAGTAGAACTCCTCCTAAACATGGAATGATTGAACTTCACCACAATTACCGGAGCATTGTGCCCTAAAAAATCAAAAGTAGCAGTCCATTCCCCTCTCTCTAAAACAGGTGCAGAATGCCTTGGCTTTTGGAAACCATGAGTGGTAGTAATAAAATGGCCACAAGGTGACCATCCCAGTCGCCTAAAGAAAGTAGATCCAAGCTGAAAGGGAAACAGGAGAAAAAAACTCATTAGTACAATAGCTTGTGACCTATGAGTGACTGTGTTTTTCCTTTGCTTTTTTCTTTCTCTCTTTCTCTCTTCTTTTTCACGAGAAGTGGTGGTGGTTGGGGGGGGGGGGGTTAAAGGGATTGAGGGAGTGGTGAATATATTCTGTAATCATGTTAAAACATACAGATTTTGCCCAATGACCATCAGTTCTATGAGCAAGGCTCCAATCACTTGTTCGCCAAATTATAACAGTTTTGTCATCAGACTGACTTGCTATAAAGGAACCAATTGGATCCCAAGTAACCCCTTTGACCAGACTAGAATGACCCCTCAGCACGGCCGTGCAGATGCCATTGCTCATATCCCAGATGTGAATGGTGTTATCAAGACTCCCACTAGCCAAGGTTGAGTCATCCGGAGACCAATTAAGATCCACCTACTTCAAGCATAGAAAAGAAAGCAGGTCATGGTTAGAGAGCACAGAGTAGACATGGAAGATCTCTTAGAATACACAATTGCACAAGGTTGATCAAGTACATTTTAAACATGAATCTCATTAACAAATAAATAATTAGTCTAGATCATCTTTCGTGCAAGAAGAGAGTTAGAATGTATTGGACCTAGAGTCAAGAATGCATAATTTAATAAAAGCATGTAAACAAAAGTTAATATTAAGCATTAACTATGTCACTCATATTACCACATCTGCAGTGTGTCCCCTCAAAGTCATAGCAACTTTCCAATTCTCGATATCTGGTGGTTCTCCGCTACCAAATTCAGTAGTTCCTGAACCAGGCTTGCGCTCGTGAATCAGAATGACCTGGTCATCGGACCCGGATGCAACATACCTACCATGTTTTGCCCATCTAACACAATTGACAGACCCAAAATGATCACGGATAGTCGCAAGCAATTTTGGGGTGGATGCATCAGTTTCCAAGTCCCTTCCTACACATTTCATGTTCCAAATGCGAACCTACAATCATATTACAGAAATATATATGTTTGAACCATTCCTTGTGCATAGTATAAACATCAGAAAACAAGTATTTTCCATTTGCACAAAAGGGTAAAAATATAAATCATCATGCCACCTACAGTAGAAGAATGCAACTTCTGAAAACCATAGAGAAATTTTTTTATACCAGAACTGAAACGCAAATGACCTATAGACCTCAAAGTCAGCTCCAGAATGTCGACATATTTACCGACTTCTCGAACTTGCATTACAAAGATTGATTCTATCCTCAAGATTTCAGCAATTCCATGCCCATATAAATAAAGCACAGGCTAGAAATACTTTATCAACCGGTAACCAAGACCACTTTGCACTCATTACAGTCTGAGCAGCAAAAGGAAGTATTAAAAAGAAACAGTCTGAGCAGCACAAGGGCTGTACACATGTAATTTTTCTTTTATCGTTTTCCTTTTTTAGGGGAAGAGGGAGGGCAATTGGGAATGAGCTTCCGCTCTTCTCTGATCATTGGGATTGCACAGTTTGACACCCCGCACCCCACAAGCAATTCAACAACAAAACGGTATACACATCAGAAAACAGGGAGTTGAATGTATGAGCTGAATTTTTTGTCACACATACTTAAAATCTTCAAAGAAAGCACTCACTAACATACTTCATTGTCAGCGTTCACACAAAAAAAAATCAGAAGTTTTTTAAGCATGTAAAAATGTGAAAACCCGAAATTAAAAGAGATAATAAAGTCTAACAAAGAAAAATCCACAAAATTAGTAAAGACTAAAGCCATAATCACAAACTTGGATCCTTCAAAGTTCCAAACTTTTTCTAGCATTGATAAGTTCAGCTAGCAAAACAGCTTTTGTACATAAAGAATAATCATAACAACCAATAAAAATCAACAAAAAGAATAAAACAGGAAGAGCAAAGAAGTATACCTTGTGATCACCACCTCCAGTAGCAAACCTAAGACCACCAGGCTGAACATCAACAGAGAAAACTTGCATACCCTCATGCCTAATCCAATTGGGTTTTTCAGTAATCATCTTTTCAATAACCCCCAGAAGAAAGAATTGACAAGGGACAATCAAGAACGAGAAAATCTCTTTGAATTAACATAAACCCATAAGACCCACTTGAAGGGTCATCAAAGTTTATGCCTGTTTCAGCCCAAACTAGAAAATTCTCCCAAAAAATCTTCAAAGTAAAGAAAGAAATTGGTAGAGTTAAGAACCCTAATTGAATTTGAATTTTACCAAGAAAGAAAGAACCCAGAATTTTTTTACCCGCCCAGATTTTTTTTAACCCAGCTGCACTTTTAACTACCACAACCAACTTAGAACAAAATCCAGAATTTTGGTTAAATTAAAAAAGAGACCTAAGAGAAGCAAAAGACTAGAGCCATTATTTATAATTGGGGGAGATTAAAAGAAAAAAGAAACGGAAAAGGGAACTTATAGGCAAGTATTGAGAAAGAAAGAACCCTAGAAACGGGACAGTTGTATAATGCAATGAGGGGTGATGTTAGAATGATAGCAGCATTAAGATTGGTATTTTTTTTTGCCTGAAGATTTTGTTCCTTTCCTTTTTCTTATAGGAACGGTCAAATCTTTCAAGAAAATTACCAAATAAAAAAGGGTAAAAGAGTAAACAATGTCCGAATCTGATGAATTTTTGTCGATTTTAATTTTTTGATACTAAATTAAAAAATGTAAAGTGTTTGACCTGAACTTTTTGAAGTATATTAATGTTGTTTATTTCATCCAATTTGTTGTTAATCACATTACCAAATTCGGAACATTTTGGAAGGAAAAAAAACTAATTTTAACCCTTGAAAGTAGGATAAAAAATGTCGATAAAATAAAAAAAATAAATCTTCCCTTTCGATTTAATTTTTTCACATCTTTCAGGTAGAGAGATATTAGATACCCCGAAGTTAGCAACGTGTATAAGTAGGATCATGC
>JAOWBF010000034.1:6653998-6664930 GCA_028566175.1 Vinca major
TCCTATTCAGAAAATACTCTGCTTATATTAACACTACCAAGAATGACACCGTCTATTCAGTAAATTTTCACTAAAATCTCTGTTTGATACGAGAAACAAGCAAGTATTTCTTCAGATACAATATTAAATTGCAAATCAGTTTTCTTTACCTTTGAAAATTAGTTTTACGCACTGATTGCTGTTGATAACTGCTAATATTTATGCACAGGCGATGTTTGCAATGTCCCTTTTGTTCGATCATCCAGAGGTCTTGGACAAGGCAAGAGATGAAATAGACAAGTTGTATATAGGAACTGAGCGTCTAATAAACGAGACACTCGATCATCTCCAACAGAAACCTCAAGTTTGAGCTTCCATTAACCTTGCACCATATTAGGCCCTTTGGCTATAACAAAAACACGAATCAATGATCTTTCCATTTCTTAACAGAAACCTGTATTCTTCCGCCGAGTCGCCGACATATTTTTATTACAGCTTGAGTCCACCAGTTTTAACAATAAACTGCCTTTTTTCGTGGTTACCTAGAACAAAGTAGTGTTATATCATTTCCATTTCAGAGGTTATGAAATAGTTTTTAGCAAAGGAGAATTTATACATTCCAAGTTATGCATAATGAATTCAAGATGAGCTTTCCAAGTTATACACTCTCAGATTCCAATCTATCTATGGTTCAGGTCCATTTACAAGAAAATCATGCCAGGGGAATACACAGTCTTTTCTGATTAAATCAGGAATGCGAGTCCGGGAGCCATGGGAATATGTGAAACAAGAAGTTTTTTCAGCAAAGAAGGCGCGGGATTCCTTAAAATCAAGAAAAAAGAACAGCAAAACAGGGAATAATTGGGAATATGTGAGCAGTTGAAACACTAAAATATGAAAAAGAAAATCAAAATCAAAATTTAAAGCATAAACCGAGGGCCAACATTAATCAGAGAAAAGTTGAGAAATTCTTATGTTTGAAAATTTTCATTTTCTGTAGGCCAACATGATTGATTTTTGAGAAAACGGTGAGAATTTTTTAGAGAGAAGCAATACAGGTGCAACTTTAATCAGGGAAAGTGTTTATCATTCACTACAATGGCTCTTAAGAGAAACTACATAAACATATTATTAAAAGACTACTTCTTCTAAGTTTTGACAATGCAAACACTTCCACAATGAGCAAGAGAAGAGAGTAAAAATGCTGCAGAGTATCCTTAAGAAGTGAAGAGAACATAACAGTGAAAGAAGAAAGAATTAACTGCACAAGTTTGCAAATTGATGGCATTCCTCTATGACGAGTTTCCGAAGATCTGAGGTTGATAGCTCCTTCAAATTTGACATTTTTAAAATCTCCAATTCATGAAGAGAAGGCAGTTGCGGAAGCGAATCTACTTTGGGCTGAAAATAGTCAATCTCCCATCATCATTCACAACTCACAAGCCCTGAACATCCAGAAATCTCCAATGTACTAAACGATGAGAGGTGCTTTGGAATTTCTCCAATCAACAAGGGACGATCGGATATCCATAGCTCTTTAAGGCAAGAGAAAACTCCATTTTCGGGAATATACCATTTCCCGCCACCCTCTCCTTTGTTCGATACTCATTTGTTTCAGACAAGGAAATGACTTGTCCAAAACAGTATTTCCATAAACTTCTTCCCCCCATCACTGAAACATTACTCAATAAACAAATACTAAGACGTTTTAGAGAAGGCAACTGCCCGATTGTTGGTAAGCAAGAACAATGCTTAATATCATTTAGAGACGAAAATACCATGTGGCAAAATGAGACATCTTCATGCCAATTGGAAATCTAGTCTCACAATATCCCTTAATTTCACGATGCTCTATTTCTAAATGAGGCTGCACATTTTAAAAAACACGATTATGGGAAATGTTGACATCACCAGACCATTTGAGAGTCAAATTCTTAATGTGTTTCTTGCTCTTCATTTCGGCCATTGAAGCACTCTTTCCACCAGCAACATTTTCCAGCCCGTAAATGGTGAATTCTCCAAGGAGATAGCAAAGCTTCCTCAATTCTTCAATCCTTGAATTACTATCTTTGCTTACCACAAAGTTGGATAATGATTGAAGGTTTAATAATCTTCCAATATCCATTGGCATTTTGGTTAGTGGAAGCCTTCTTAAATCAAGGCAACATAAGTTAATTAGTTTCTCCATATCTTCCGGAAACTCTTTTAGACTCATACACTCAGCCAACAACAAGGTTTGTAAATTATAGAATGTGCATATCCAAAATGGTAACTTCTTAATTGCTGTATGAGACAAGTTCAAGAGGCGTAGTAGCTTTAAAATACAAAAGCTGTTGGGCAGCTATGTTAGACTCGGGTACGGGTGTCGGGTAAGAGTATGTATTTAGGTGTATGGTATTTAAACATCTAAAATAAAGGATACGGGGGCACTTCCTCCTCCTAACAAATTTGCAGCCAGTACAGATTCAAATCACCAGGCAGTCATTTTCATGCCTTGTTCGACTCCTATACCCCTCTCGATTCCATCTTCCCTTCACTTCACTTATTGCTTGAATTTTGTTCAAACTCCTTCATCCGCCCAAACTCCGATCGCCGTACCTTCGATTTCACTGTGACGGCAGCAATGGGTGTCCCAACGAATGTGGCGATGAGCTTTCAAGAGTTGGCCAAAGTATGCATTCGTAGTCGACCATGTCAAGTATGTAATCCATACCCATACCATAGGGAACGGCTAAACGGCCGGGTAACATAGTTGGGCAGTTCTTCAATATGATAACCACGCAAAGATAGTACCCTTACAACAACAACAATAATATAACTCATTAAATCCCCAATAAAAGATACTAATTACCCTTAACGACTTAAATTTGGGTAAAATCTCAACCATCAGTTTGCGGTTAAGCTTGTTCCCTCCAAATTATCCTTTTCCATGCATGCTTAGCGGCAAAAAATACATCATAATAACTGGTGAGATAAGAGAAATGCTGCATTGCATTGCTTCTGATAATCTTGTAACCTAACAAAGTATTTCCCAAATAGAAATTTAGCCAAATCATTAAGAAGGTTATGTATCAAAAGAATTTCCCATCCATGTTTCATAAGTAGAAGGATGGGAAATTCTGGATGCATAACTTCTTAATGATTTGGCTAAATTTGTATCTGGGAAATACTTTGTTAGGTTACAAGATCATCAGAAGCAATGCAACATTTCTCTTATCTCACCAGTTACTATGATGTATTTGAGAAGTTCAAATCTATAAGCGAGTCAAAGTTTATGAGGGCATTTTTGCCGCTAAGCATGCATGGAAAAGGATAATTTGGAGGGAACAAGCTTAACCGCAAACTGTTGGTTCATAGATAATCCTTGTGAAAGAAGGCACAATATGCAAAGCATCTTTTCAGATGGGAAGAATGATGATTGTAGCTTAATCTCAATGAAGGTAAAATGTATGCTTGATTGTTTGCTTGGTCCCATTAATCTCTTCTCAAAACTTCATTCCACTACTCAATAGTGTCTTTTGATCTCAATAACCCTGCTACTACTTTCACAGCCAAAGGCAAGCCTCTACATTTTTACCCAATCTCTCTACCTACTGGGTCAAACTCCAAGATTTCCGTGGCATCTCTATTGTTCAGAACATGTTTCTCAAAGAGAGACCAAAAATCTGCTTCCAATATCAATTCCAAACGATAAATATTTCGCCTATCGATTGTTGATGCAACAGTTTCATCACAAGAATCTGGCTACCCCTCTTTTCCACCACTGAAAGGAGCAGACAACGCCTCCCAATCATTGTAGTTGCTAGTCAAGATATCATCTAGAACTAGAAAATATCTTAAAACTATCATTAGAATCAAAGCTTATGCTTGAGTTCTTTGAGTAGTTCAAATGATAAGTATGTTTTCCCAATCCCTCCAAGCCCTACTATTGAAATCACAGCCAATTTTTCTCGGTTGTCAACATCAGAGAGCAACGCCTCAAACATCTTCTCCCTATTAGCATATCTACCTTGTTTTTTCGACTCGACTTCCTCAACTAAACCCATAATTTCAATCTTTTCGTCAAAACCCTATAATTTCTAAACAATATCTTCTAATTTGGGCATTATTTACTAAGAAATTCAGAACTAAAATTTGAGGGCTCTGTAGATGAACTTACCTGATCGGAAAGTTCCAACCTTATTCTTTTCCTTTTTCTTGGAAATCGATCTCAACCCTAAAGCTCTAAAGCTTCATTGTTGATCTGATCCAGCCATTTCTTCACACCTGGATTCTTACTCTGCTTGTTCTCGGCATCTTCAAGCATCACCTGAAGGATCCGATCCGATCAGACAGAGATCCAAGAAAAGGAGAGAGAAAAGAGCGCTTCGGCTATTTAGCATCAAAGCAATATCCGTAGCTTCTTGGAGACTTCGTTCGTTTGATTTTGGTGTCTTTGTGGATGTTATTTAGGAAGATTTAGAATTATTTACTTGTCACATAATTTTCTCTCTCTTTATCTTTTAGCAATGTTGTCAGTTTTAAATTATAATATTTAATTAATTTAATTCATATAAAAATTATCTAAATATTTGAACAAAAAAAAATGCTTAAAGGCTAAGCAGTTCGGTCTAAAAATTGGATAACGAAAAAAAAATTCCATTTATACCTTTGGTTACCGTGAGCTACCCTAAAATAAATAAAAGCAAACCATTGACTGTCATGATAAATAAAAAGGGAAAAGTATATGATATGGCAAGGAAGCAACCGGGAATTACAAAAACCAAAAAAAAAAAAAAAAACTAACAATGGAAATGGAAAAGTTGACTATGGAAATAGAAAACGTCAGCCATCACATCATTTTAGATTGTTTATATTAGGCATATTGGCAAATTTAGTCCCTATTATCAGCTCTTTTGGTGAAATGGTCCTCAATCTCTTTTTATTGGTAAAACAGTCCCCAATCATTTTGCGTTTGGCGTAAGTAGTCCTTCCGTCTACTTCTGTTACGGTAAAAATAAATTTTGATTTAGTTTTTTAAAGTTGTTACAAAATGACCATTTTACCCTTCTCCACATTCTCAAAATCAGCCCAAATTGGTGAATTTCATCCCTTAACAATTTGCGATTGGTTGTTTTGGTCCCTGAAACAAAATTTCCCCAAAAAAATTTACTAGAGTAAAGGGGTACTAATTTTTTTGTGATTTTGTTAAATTTTTGCAGATGTCTGAAGACCCATCTGAACAAAACCTTGAAAAAATGTGCTGTTCTATAGAAGTTTTCAAGAAAGTTAAGAGCTTTAGGGATTCTTGGATTTTGCTGTTAACTCACGCCAAAGTGAAGGATGACCCACGAAATTAGCCCAGTAACCCATGAGAAAGCCGAAAATAACCACTGACCCGCCTCTAAACCTCTTGACCCACGAAATTACTTCGATTTTGGCCCGTTGACCCGCGCAAATAGACCCATTGACCACATCGTCGAACCACCTGAGTCCCACCCCAAAACCCCATCCGAGTCAACTCACCTGAGTCCCACCCCAAAAACCTCCGACCACACCGTCGAACCACCACTTTCATGGAAGAGTATCTAGAAGAGCTCCGTACGCTGTCGGTATCCCTGGCGGCTCTCGTAGGTTGTCCTGAGCTTCATTCTCCGATCACGGCGCACCTTCATGGCAAACAACCTCCAATCAATACTCTTGCATTGCCTGATTTCTCGAAGATCTCATTGTTTTCCAAGGTTCCGAAGGAGTCTCCGACGGCTCCAGGTCGATCAATTGATGGAATTTTGAAACGAGATTAGCTTTCTAAGCACCGGACGAAATAGCATCAAGAAGAAAAATCAGGAGCAAACCCCATCAAAAGATGTAATTTTTCTTATTAATTATTGGCCAAAAAAACTGAACTAAAAGCCATCAAAGATGGTGTTTTTAGAACCTTCTTCGAAAACCCGTAAACGAATTCGAAGGAATACAGAGGGATACAATGCTGGGAGATTAAAGCGAAGTATGAGTTGTTGGGATCGTCTAATAGAGCGGTGGAGATTAGGCGGCGGGCGGCGGAGATAAGTGTAGCGGTGCCTCGTTCTGTTTTCTTGGCCGGAATAAACCGGCCTTTAAAAACTCCTCCGGGAGAGGATATTTTGATAAAAGGGTCGGAATGGATATAAATATTGAATAAATTGGAGTGGTTTGTAAAGAATTTTTCCCAAAGAGGAGCGAAGTGGAGATTTGAATTAGTTAAAAATAAAAAAGCGATCTTGGGTTTTGAAGATGAAGAAGGATTAGTAGTACCTAATCGGATGTGATGGTGGTGGTGATGGTGGTGGTGGTGGCGGAGGCGGAGGCGTTGTTGGCGAAGATTGGTATCGAGGTTTAAGGATGAAAGGGTGGCTCGCCGGAAAAGGGCAAGATCGTCTAATTCGTCTAGTAGTGAGGTTTGAAGGTGTTTTGAAGGAAGATTACGAGGGCAAAAATGGAAAAGAAGAGGAAGAGAAAGTAAAAGAGGAAAACACATAACAAATTGTGTATTAAACATCATCTAAAAGAAGAAAAACTAGATTTTGATTCAAGAAATCAAAAGGGTTTCTAAATCTATAACAAGAAAAGAATTCAAATTGTATGATCTTGAGGGGGGTTTTGGTCAAGAATTTGGGATGTCTGTAGAAAGGGGATAGTGGGAAGACTCTGGAAATGAAGATTTATTGATAGATTTTGATAATGGGTACTTTTTGTTTGAGTCTCAAATTGAGATTTTCACATCCACTTTCAAACAGTTTCAAATTAAAATTTTATTTTAAATAATTTTATATTTTGTATTTTATTTTCAAACTCAATTTAATAATAATTTAAAAATGAATTTTAATTTTAATTTTAATTTTAATTAAATTCAAATTAAATTTAAATTAGTCTCAATCAAATATAGAGAAGTAGGCTGCCGATGTAGAAGGAAGATGATGATGATGGATTGCAGAGCCGTGGAAGTCTTTATCTTATGGTGGAAATGTAGGAAAACGACAAGATATGGGGAGGGGTAGGAAGGTCAATTTATGGTACTGCGGTATTTGTGGGACCCGAAGTGGGTTGCCTGATTTACTGGGTTGTTTTTGTTGATGTGTCATTGGGTTTGAACTTTTGACTAGCACCTGGGATCTTGCACACCGGATCTAATGCCAAATTAGTACCTTTTCTAAACCATAAGGTAAATTGGTATTCCCTCCATCCCAAAATAAGGTTAACATTTGGATTATCAATGAGAATTTAATAAATTTTTACCATTTTTACCCTCTTTTGACTTTTTTTTCAAACATAATTTTAATTTTCAAGATATAGTTAATGAGGGTATATTAGTCTTTTAGCTTTAACTTTTATTGTTTTTAAGAATTTCTTAATTCATGTGAAATAGTCAAATGTTAACATTATTTTGGAATGGAGGGAGTATAAAACAAGAACTTGCCCTATATATAAGGTCACACTGACCGACTCAACCAAAGCAACCTAATGGACTTCCAAAGTATTGGGCTTGAGCCCACAAAACCATACAAACAACGTAGGGACCCAAATTATTAATAATTAAAAATAACTTAGTTTAATCGTACAAAAAAACGTTGTGGCTGTACAACGTTTAAACTAAAAGCGTGTGGTTAGGTTTTGTTGTAGTGGGATTTAAAGGGCGCCTCTTTCTCCGAACGGCTGCTGCTTTGTTCACTGAGACTCTTGAGAGGGAAGGCATCCAACCATGGGGAAGCACGGGAAGAAGCAAAGCCAACAACAGCAGCGGAGAGGAAGAAAAGCTTTTTCATATGAACTTGAAGAAGATGATTATGAACCAGGAAAAAGCTTCCCTCTAACTTCTAATGAAGAAGACAATAATGTTTCTGATGAATCCCAAGAAAATGATGATGATGATGAATCCCAAGAAGAAGAAGAAAAAGACAATAATGATGTCCCTTCAAAGTTTTGGCTCTACCAACAATCTGTTCAGGTGAAGAACAGCCCTTCAATTCCATTGTCTTTACGGTATATTCTTTAATGATTGGAATAATTAATTTGAGTTTTTTTTTTTTTTTTGATGAATGAATTTCAGTCACCAAAAGGGGATATTAGTTATTTGCAAAAGTTCTTTTTGATGTATGTGGGTGGGAGGGTACCCCTTCATCTCCAAGAAGATTTTTGTGGGACTGCCCTTTTAAGGTAATTTTTTAATTTTATTTTTTAACTTCCCTATTGAATTGAGAGTGAATTTCATGTATACTTTTTTACTTGTGGGAAGTTTGTTTAATGGTGCTTTTAACTTGCAATTTATTTTTCAGTTGTTAATATAAGCTTCTCTATGGTTAGTGCTTTGGATTTAATCTTTTTTGCCTACAGTACTATAGATAAAATCTTGAAATAGCTTATCCTATGCATTTGCTAGTACGGAATGGCTTCGTGCTGATGCTAGAAGAACCGCTGTAGGTTTGGATTTGGATAACGATGCACTTGATTGGTGCATGGAGAACAATGTAAACAAAATTGGTTCCAGAATATTCCTGTTTCATGGAAATGTATTGGAACCTCTTGAAGCCAGACTTGTGAATTTAGATCCTCAAGGCCTTGTGCAAAGAATTACATTAGAAGAGAAGGAGGATGGTCCGAAGACAGGTTTAGTAGAATCCACTTCACAGAGTAGCAACCGTAGTATTTCTAGCCACAGGTCAATGAAAGAGACTCAGTTACCTGCTAGAGATATCATATGTGCCTTCAATTACAGTTGTTGCTGTCTCCATACTCGCAAGGAATTGGTTATATATTTCAAGCATGCGCTTGGTATATTGAATAGAAAAGGGGCGATATTTGTCATGGATTTGTATGGAGGTACATCATCCGAGTGTGAGCTGAGGCTGCAGAGGAGATTTCCTAATTTCGCAGTAAGTTCACTGATAAATAATTCTCATTCTCCTATTTGTCTGTTAAGCATCTTTATCCTTTGCCCTGGTGGATTGTGTAATAGCATGTATACCATTGATTTGACGAACTCTGAAAATTCCTGAAGCAATCTGTTAATTATCTTTTATAGGAATTAAACGTCTTAAATCAGTTTACTTTATCGACAAGGACTCTTATTTACTTGATAATTCCAATAGTTAGTTTGTTTTCTCCCTTAGATGTAAAACTCTGATTTGTATTTTCTATATTCATTTATTTTTACTTCTAATATATGCTATGCAATTCTCAGTATGTTTGGGAGCAAGCTGGATTTGACATAATTCAGCGTAAAACCAGGATCAGCCTCCACTATAATCTTCAAAAGCCGAAGAGAAAGCTTCACCATGCTTTTTCCTATAGCTGGAGATTGTAAGTTGAGTTTACTATTATAGTTATCAAGCAGTGCTGTTTTCTTAATGATTCATAACCACGAGCTTTGGAAGACATTAGAGAAAGCTAACTAGTGACTTCATACCCTCATTTAATCTTTTTTGAGGAAAAATTTGAAACAAAAAGACTTAGTAGCAAATTATAACTTTTGACAACAACAACAATAACATAACCCATTAAGTCCCCAATAATTGGGGTATGGGCGGGGATGGAACTAACATGAACTAAAATTGTTTTGTTTATTTCCTCTTGTTGTTCAATGTATACCTTATTGGAGAATGTTATATGAGCAATTGGTAAAATTATTATGCCTTAGAAACCTTGTCCCGGCTTGTAGTTGTTTAAACCGAATGTCTTTCCTGTTGATTAATCAGCATGATCGACATAAGACATTAATTCTTTCATGTTTAGGTTTAATTTACATTTCCTGCATAGATAACTCGCACAGAGATTCTAAGAGCTACTTTTATGCTCAGATGGTCATTACCTGAGATTAAGGACTGTCTGGAAGAGGCTGGATTTCGGTCTGTCCACTTCTGGATCTGCAGTATGCCAAACAGTGAAGACATCAAAAGCATAAAGGGATTTGGTGTTGGGAGAGACTTAAAATATGAAGAAGTTACAAGTTTTCCACAACAAGATTCCTGGAATGCGTATGTAGTAGCTGTTGTCTAGTTATTACTGAGTATCATGCTTTACCAAATAGATGAAGTTACGCGCTGATGGACATTGGACAAACATGTACTTGGGAGACTGGTAAGAGATTACCCCATTCACGCCTTTAGTATTGTCTGGATAATTGTTATCTTCGAATGTAAATCCGTTTGAAGTGATCAAAGATTGGCCCTGGTTTCAACTTCATCCAGATTGTGCTCCTGCTTACGCATTTAACTTGATATCATAATGCAGATTACATGGGGGGTTGTTCTTGAGAAGATGATCTGCAACCAACCTTATGGGATGGCGAATATAGATGATCTGCACCAAATCCGTGTTAAATTTACCAACTCTTTTTAACTTTGTGGTAGCTGTTACTCCTGTTTTCAGTATCTTCTGTTTAGTCTAAATATTCTAAGATGGATGTTGGAATTCTTAAAAGTAAAAATATGTTCTCTCAATTTTCATATTAATTTTTTGTAACTTTTGAGTATTACAATACTGTAGATGCTAAATTATGTACTTGGAGCCTAAGTTGAAATGTCTTTAATAATCATCAATCTTTAGGAGCTATCCCTCCTTGGGAAGTAACCACATGTTAGGCACCAACTTTAAGAGTACAAAGTTCTCGTCATACCCTTTCTTTATCAGCACAGCCGACCACTGGATTTGATTAGTGCGCTTATACTCCTTGGATTTTCCTCCCAATGCGTAAAACTCGGTGGGTCTAGTGATTGTTTCCCCGGTTGGATCAATACAAGGTTTACCAGGAGAAAAGACTTTTTAATTCCTAAAATTTCATAAAGCCCTGGACTAAGCTATCACTTGGGTGGAGAAAGTTTAATGCTGATGGATCTTCCATTGATAATCTGGGTTGCGGGGGACTCACTAGAGATAGCAAAGGTGATTGATTTGGGTGGGTGGGGGGGGGGGGGGAGGGGGCTTTTACAAGAATTTGGG